>OLKM01000455.1:141888-149388 GCA_900291075.1 Melanogrammus aeglefinus | reverse complement strand
GAGAGAGAAAGAGAGGGGGAGAGGGTGAGAGAGTGTGGGAGAATGGGGAGTAAGAGAGAGAGGGGGGAGGGAGAGAGAGAAAGAGAGGGGGAGGGAGAGAGAGTGTGGGAGAAGGGGGAGTGAGAGAGAGAGGGAGAGAGAGAAAGAGAGGGGGAGGGAGAGAGGGGAGGGAGAGAGAAAGAGAGGGGGAGGGAGAGAGGGGAGGGAGAAAAAGAGAGAGAGGCACGTAAATCCGGTTTCAGAGAATCCGCTTTTAACTTTCGAGATTTGTCGATGTTTATATTCATGTTCTTGAATCCACTTTATGGGATAGATTTAATATTATTTTGTATAAACCTTTAACAACGCAGCTTTACTTTGTCTTTTTTTAATGTTCCACAGTGTAGTATTAAAATGTATGCTTTATTACTACACCGTTTTGCGTTGAAAAGACTCGGAAAACATCCCTGGACGGCAGCAGAGCAAATCTATCCAAACCAGAGAGTCGAAATCAAATTAATTTGTAAAAGTCTGCTGCGCCGGGGCCTGTTTGGGGATCCACGGGAGATTAGGTCTGTTGTAAATCTGCAGCAGACAACAGGCTAAGGGCCGTCTCCTTTAATTCCATGTTGCAGTAAATGAAAACAATGAAAGGGAACAGCGCTGGAACACGACGAGCAGAAAATAGACCCGAAAAGAGGAAAACAAAGCGCTGCCGTCTCGGGGGCATCGTTCAGCTCAAGGCCACGGAACGATATGAGGGGAAGCAGATAGAAAAAAGCCGCCGCTGCCGCGACGCGCTAGAGACATTAGTCACCGCCGCGACATGACGACAGAAACATGCTCACAATTTACGAGTCTGGTGATTCGAGAGGTTTCTGCCGGCCTCGATCCGAAGTGTCATAAATTTATCTTTACACTCGCTCATCTCAAACACACACACACACACACACACACACGCACACGCACGCACGCACGCACGCACGCACGCACGCACGCACGCACGCACGCACACGCACACACACACACACACACACACACACACACACACACACACACACACACACACACACACACACACACACACACACACACACACACACACACACACACACACACACACACACACACCTTTCTTGAAGCACAACACACCACATGCATCTGTATACTGTTTTCTTTTTTGTACCCGGGCTGCCATTAAGAGGCAGTGTGCGGCGTACACAAGCGCACACTCTTTAAGCGTATCGTGATTTTAAATAGGCCACAGCGATTTCGCCCCAAGGTGCACATTTAAACTTCTTAACAATTTTCTATCGGCATTTGTTCTGTTCCCCCTCTCGTCGTTGGTGGCGAATCAGCAAAGCTACTTATCCCGCACAGTGCGTTCCCGCTAAACGCTTCACATTGTGTCCGCTCTCCCCAATCTATGTAATGAAGGCTTTAATAGGCAATTTAAACATCCGCCGCCATTACCGACCGCTCTCATTGCCAACTACCTTGTGGTTCAGCGCATGCACATGCCGACTATCAAAATATGCTCCCCATATTATTACAGTGTACATGGGGTGAGTAGTATGATTCGATAGACTCTGACAAGGGGAAAAAAATACAATTACAACAAATGATCTTATCAAAAATATTAAAAAAACACAAAAAAAAAATCAAAGCCAACACATAAACCGTATGTGTTTGATTTTGATTTGTAGAGCACTTGCGTCTACCAAACGATATTCCCACTACAGTATCACGTTATTTTTCCTGCGGCTCTGTCGGGTTCACCTCTGTCATACGGGACAAAAGCATCGTCATTCGCCCGTTTAGTAGGCTGTAAAGTATTGGTTTTAAGATGTTTTAACATTGTTTGATCAGGATTCCTTCCAAGAGATCTGGACGTGAGACCGGATGGTGTCCAACCCGAGCTTTTAAGGTTCTCGGGTTCCAGTCCCCCGATGTCCTCAGCTGTGAGCAGCCTTGAGCTGGGTTCATTACCAATGCTATCTTACCCGGAATTCCCTGTCCGGGATCAACGATGAGGGATTAATTCTTATCTTAATGACGAATACTAGAATTCCTAACTCTGGTCGACCGGGGCTGTGTTGGGGATTAGCCTTTAACCTAGCCTACCCTACATGTAGCACAGCTGCGTCATGTTTTAAACCCGCGGTCATGTTCTCTCTCTCCGCATTGTCCTGACGAATGGACTAATAAAGCACTGATTGAATCAGGAGGACGGGGGGAGCGGGGGTTCAGAGGTCATATTTGAGCAGAGAGAACAGTGTCCATCAGTGTTCCACTTTTATTCACACTTTTAACTCATTGTAACCATTGCTGTTCAACCATTATTTTGATCAGTATTCAATCTGCAGTCCTCCATTACTCAAAGTAATGTTCACAAGAACTTTATCTCAACGTGATGTTACCCTTTAACGTTCTATATTATAACACAGAAACTAAAACGTCACACTCTTGCTTCTCTGACCCTTTGTGTTCTTGCGTACGGGACATCACCCCCTGGTGTTATCGGACGATGATGTAAAACTAAACGTATTGCCATGCATCGTAAGCCCCCGCCCCAGGACCCTAGGCTACGACTCTTAAAACCACAAAGCGTGCGCTGCTGTTTTATGTGAGTGCAGTGCAGCATTGAACCAGTGCCCGCCGTAGACAAGACATACTGAATCCTCTCCACGGACTCAACACACATCCAGAGAAACATCATTATGAAGTAGATAACATTTGACAGGTCGTCCAAATTAACATGTGGGCTTTATTATTTGGTTGTTTACCACGTATGATTCATGCATGGAAGATGGATACGCGACCGTCCACGGCCGACCGGTACAGTCACTAATAATTACGCACAGCAGATAAACACACACGACAATATGTTTCCACACAACGCCCATTCTCCCCCCAGGCTTAATACACACTGAAGGGTTCGTTTTGTTGGCGTTGACGTCTTCTGCTCGGCGGTGATTATCGCTGAGCGATGGGATCAGACAGGAAGCTGGATTATCAGGGGGAGTACAGGTGCGGCGTAAACAACTCAATCAGACGAAGGAGGGTTTGTCGGGGGCGCTTTCGATTGTTTGGTTGCGGATATTCTTGATATTTACATCATCAATACACAGGGGTCGCTCCTCGCTAGATATGGCTTCAGGATTTGAGTGTCGGCAGCTACTGTATGTACACGATAAAGGTAAAGTTAATATAAGCTTCCCCCTGACCTTTAGAAGGGTCGTCTCCGAAAAGCGATCAGTCCCGCGGCGGAGGTATTAAGCTCAGAACAGTCAACACTTTAAGGTTTTAAGCCTCCTTTTTTCTTTTCTTTTTTTTATTCTTCAGTAGAGCGTGTTTTCCAACCCAATGATACCGACTGCTCGTCGGCACCACACTGACACACACTGACACACAGGCAAACACACACGTCGCGCACACACTCGCACTCACACGCACGCACACATGCACGCACGCACACACAAACACACACACACACACACACACTCTTACTCACCCACACCCACAATCACACACACACACATGCACACACACACACCCAAACACACCCACACCCGCACAAACACACACTCTCCGTCTCCGGCGCGGTCAAGCGGCAGGTCACCCGGTGGGCAGGTAGGGGGTGTCGCTGTGGTAGTTGTAGTCGGGGCAGACCTTCTGCACCAGCTTGTAGTCGGTGCTGTAGAAGGTGATGAAGATGCAGATGACCTTGAAGGGCTTGGAGCAGAGCCAGGACACGTGGCTCTGCGTCTGGTCCTGGGAGCAGCTCTGCGACGGGTCGTGGGCGCACAGCGTGTTGCGCGTGCCCCGCTCCACCTTCTCGTACTCCACCCGACAGTTGAACAGCTTGGTGTCCTTGGCCTCCAACGCAGTCTGCTGCTGCTGCTGCTGCGGCGGGGTGTGGTGGTGGTGCTGCGGTGGCGGCTGGCCCCGGAACTCCACCGCCTTGGTGGGCGGCACCAGCCCCACGGAGACGTTGCCCTGGCCCGTTGCATTGTGGCGGAAGTACACGCTGAAGGTGCCGTTGCCGTGGTCCACGATCTTGCCGGTGATCAGCAGGTTGAGCTTCACCGTCTTGATGTTGGAGTGGAAGTCGCCCCAGCCGAACATCTTCTTGAACTTTCCCGTCTTCACCATGGGCCTCCGCTTGGTCCTGGGCCGCGGGTCGGGGTCCGGCCCGCCGCCGCCGCCGCCGCCGGGGGCCGAGGCGTTGTAGAGCCAGCTCCAATGCTCCTGCTGGAGGTCAGCCGGGTGGGCGGCGTCGTAGCTCAGGTCCAGCGAGGTGAAGTTCTTGCGGGCGAACAGGCTCTCGGAGAGCAGGCGGCTGATGGACACGGCCTTGCTGCTCGGGCCCCAGTAGGTCCGCGCCTTGGACTTGGGGCTGTCCCTCAGGCTGCTGCTGCTGTCCAATGTGAGGGAATGGCCGCCGGTCACCTGCGGGGGGGGGGGGGGAACACATGGACGGTGGTTTGTTATGGGTTGAGGGGTTCCTGTGTCTCTCTTGGAAACCGTTAACCTTTAGAAACCCACAACAATCACACACAAAGACGGCCATCTTTCACGCTGCTCATAGGATTAATGCCCTCCTTCAACCGGCAAGGTCTCAATATGTGCAGAGCGACCCACACAGGTACACAAACACACACACACACAGAGCCCCACACCCCCCTACACACACACACACACACACACACACACACACACACACACACACACACACACACACACACACACACACACACACAGCCCCACGCTCACACACACGCCCCCCTGCAGCAGCATGTGAAGACGTTCTGTGTATGTGTATATCGTGTAGGCCGGTGTGCTGTCCTAATCGAGATTAAGGGTATTCCTTGGAGATGAATGGAGCGCATCTTGGGCGCAGACACGGTGAAACACCAGACAATTACCTGCTGAATGTACCCTGAATGGATGATGGATGGTCCCCCTCTCCCTCGCTCTCCTAACAATCCCAACGAGGTGCGGCCGCGGATCCCCATAGAGGAGTCTGACAGTGATCGGCCGAGTCCAACAGAGACGCGTGACAACGCATCCATCTGCGGCACAACCGCTTACATTGGCTGCCTTAACCCCCAGCGCCACCCCCCCCCCCCCCCTCGATCAATACCGTTAAAGTGAGGTCTTCTCTCTTTCACCGGATGACTTTGTAGATGACGGTGGGGTCGAGGTTGGGGAGTGAGCACACTGCGGTGGCTCTCAAACATTCTGGGGAAGTTTTGTTGGGGAGTGGAGGGAGGGGTGGTGGTGGTGGTGGTGGTGGTGGTGTGGTGGTGGTGGTGGTGGTGGTGGTGGTAGGGAGGAGGAGGAGGAGGAGGAGGGAGGAGCATGGGGCTGAACTTGGACGTGCGGAGGGAGAGATTGAAAATGTAGCCCGCGGTGGTTTTGGAGGAGCCAGCATGTGATGGATCGGCGGGCGACTGGCTGAATGTGACGAGAGTGATAATGCGAGGGGACACTTGTTTTTCGATTAGTGGCCTTTCGTCCCTCAGTCGTGGAACAATAGTCTGTCTAATAGTGTCGTGGAGATACCGGGTAGCCATATGTCATATTGGGAGACGCAAGGGTAATTTTCAAGGACATTTAATATAATGTTTTCGGGGGGGGGGGGGGGGAGGCCATTCTTCAGTTGCCACAGGGATGAGAGGGACTTTGTTCTATTCGCTGCAGCTTGTACGATTGTTGTGGTTGACGTCTGCCCGATAGGATCGGATTAAACAAACAAATGTAATCCAATTTCTAGTCGTCGAAAGGCTCGAGACTTGCCCTGGCTTATTCGAACCCTGGTGTTTGAATGGATTCTGAGTTTTGGCTTATAATACCACAGAAAAATCTGTAAAAGGTGTGACCCTGTAATGTGGATTAATAGGACTGTGGCACAGAAATGTGTGCTTGCATCACCTTTCTGTATTTCTGGTTATGTACCTGCACCTGTATGGCATCTTTTATTGAAAGTAGAAAACAATCTGAATGACCAACGATATATTGTTTCTCTTTCTTCTGACAAAGGTACTTATTGGGAGTCGCTTTGGATATAAGCTTCTGCTAAATGGCCTAAGGACAATGTAGATATATTGACCACTGTCCTGTCCATGACTTGTTCCAATATAATAGAATAGAAAATATAGAAAATATATCCTTTTATAACGTGTAGTCCACCAGGGTCGTTCGGCTGCGCAGGCTGAGCGACTCTGCAGTGATCATATCACGTACGCACAGACTCGTCTCCCTGTGAGTAGATCAAAGCATTAGTTAAGGTTTTAAAAGGGTGTTTAGCGGGTTTATCCGACTCACACGGATATCTCTGCCATTTTCAAAAGTAGTGTCGGGGCGGATTAAAGTGAAACATCAGCCGTACTTATTGGGGTGTTGGTAAACCATGTGAAACTGGGTTAATGTCCCACGGACCGGATCACAGTTCGGAGTCTAAAAGGTCTCCGATGGGGGGGGGGGGGGGGGGTGCGCGGTGAATGTCTGGATTTCAGCGGGGCTTGTGGGACCGTGACACATCATTCAAACTTCACAAAGACCATTTATTTTCCAAGGGCTTTCTTGTCCTCCGATTAATTAAGAATGTGCTCTCTGATCATCGACTGGAAATTCAGTTTTAATTGTGCAGTAATTACCTCTGTGCCGAGCCGCGCTTTTGCGGATCTCACCGGACTGGGACTACAACAACAGAGAGAGAGAGACGGGGACGGGGGGAGGGGGGCGTGTTTGAAGGAAGGCTTTGAGCTGCTGGCTGCTGCCACCGTTCCCCGTCTAATGAAGCGCCGTCTGACAAAAATGCATGTAGCCTACGCACGGAGATGTTTTGGAGGACACCCTGCGAAATGACTTCAACTCACACTTCCTCACAAGGCGTGACTTTACCAGCATTTTATTAATATCTATCATCACCTAATGGGGGGCTTTTATTGAAAATGTATATTTACACATATAAATACTTTGATTTGACATTAATTAGTATAAAAGCAAAAGTCAATAAGCTATTCATATTAAGTAGCCGCCATCCAATTCAGTTAAATTCAATTCAATTGTATTTGTAAAGCCCTTAATCACCGGTACAGGCTCACAGGCCTTAACAGGCCGTATATTTATGCCCCCCCCCCCCCCCCCCCCCACTGACCCTAGCCTATCCAAAGATCAAAAAGTATCTTACAGTGAATTGGAGACAGGCTACGAGGTTAGCCGTCTTGCTAAAGGATGCCCCCACAGGTTAGACTACAACCATTGGGTTTTGAACCAAGAACCTGGTCGGGAGTCTAAGTCCTCCACCGCCAGACCGCCCCGTCCAATGAGGAGCCGGGTTTATGTCACATGACAAAGCCCCCGGCTGGCGCTCCTGAATGCAGATCACACACCACGTCTTAATCCTTGTTGTGGAAACTCTTTCCCCTGCCTGTCACCACGATGAAGCATGCAACACCCCCCCCACACACACGCACACGCACACACACACACGCACAGCACACGCACAGACAC
>OLKM01000455.1:106841-135390 GCA_900291075.1 Melanogrammus aeglefinus | reverse complement strand
ACACACACACACCCACACACACACACCCTCACCCACACACGCACACACCCACACGCACACCCACACACACACACACACACACACACACACACACACACACACACACACACACACACACACACACACACACACACACACACACGCACATGCACAGGTCACTACAGCATCTCCACCCGATGCTCCCCATCACTCGCGCGGTGCCCAGGCTGTGACTTTGAGGCGCCGCGGGGGTCTTACCAGAGAGGAGAGGACCGCCAGCAGCCACGCGCTCACAGCCGCTCTGCGCGCCGCGTCTCCCGTCATGACAGCCACGCGCGCGCTGATCTTCCGAGTCGTCCTTCAAATCTTCCCGGGATGCTGATCAACCACACATACACACACACACACTCACTCCACTCACTCACTCGCTCACTCACTCACGCACATAACATACACGCGGGCACACACAACCCAAGCACGCGCACACAGCGGGTTTAAATATCCGAGGGCAGTTTGAAGAAGGCAGCTGCCGGTGCGACGCTCTGCTGAACCAACCGCTCAACTTCAGAGGAGAGATGAAGTGGTGGCGGCGCCGCGGCCCCGGAGCAAGGCAGCGCAGGAATAGATCTTCTGGGGTAGACAAACAAAAAAAAGGGTGACAGTCCGGTTGGGGTCTCGAGGCGAGGTGCAGGACGCAGGAGGAGGAGGAGGAGCAGTTGTCCGACTGAGGATGTTGTGGACATCTGACCGTCAGCGCGCGAGAGATGTTTTATATAGAGCGGTGTGTGTGGGGAGAGAGAGAGCGAGAGAGCGATAAAGAGACCGAGAGAGGGGGAGGAATGGGGGGGGGGGGGGGGGGAGAGGAGAGGAACGGGGAGAGAGAGAGGGGGGAGGAGACACGAGAAGTTAAGGGGTAGAGAGAGAGCAGAATTGAAAGCGGAAGATAAAAAGAGTGATGGGAGACCCAAACAGAGTGAGGGAATTGGAGAGAGAGAGAGAGAGAGAGAGAGAGAGAGAGAGAGAGAGAGAGAGAGAGAGAGGCGACGTGTGTCGAGGTAGAACAGAAGAAGACAGTATAGGAGAAGAGAGAGAGCGTCTGTGTGTCTTGGTAGAACAGAAGAAGACAGTATAGGAGAAGCGTACGGAGGGAGGGAGGGGGGGCGTTTTGAGGAAGGTAAGGGGGGGCGGGCACACAAAGAAAGTGAGGGCGAACTACGTAAAGAGCAACTTTCTTTCAACAAGAGGTCGCCATCTACCGGTGATGCCCGGTAGTGCGTTAACAGCACGGAGACACATGCGGCTATATTTCTAAAGCATCGGGACGTGGACATTATGGTTATAACATTTTCGTTGCTTTATTTTTTATTTGTCTTCCCACACATATAAACAACCTATACAAAACGGCTGAGCCTTCTTTTTTTCTTTTACAACGTACAACTTGCATCATGAACACGACAATCAGCAATATCATACACCCACTTGGCAATATTCATACTCAATATTCATACTCAGTTTTTTTATGTGCAATACAAAATAAATGTACACCCACTTTGATATCGTTTTTTTACCTTCAAAAATAAAGAAAAAGTTTGCTTCCTTATACAAGTCTAACCTCAAATTGTAATCCAAGCCAAACCGGGGAGGGACACGTCCTCCACAACACTTGGCGCTGACGACAAACTCTGCAGAGTGATTTTATTCATGGGTTTTGGATTTACACACTGTTATGTAAATGTTATTATGAACAAACTCCCACGTATAGGTCCTACATGTCGTCATGTAAGAGCATCTATGGTGTGATTGGAATGACGGATGAATTATGTTTTATGGGATCTTCTTCATTACCCTCGAAACCGTTCTAGCGTGGAAACGATTCCAGTGTAACGAGCATGACAGAGCTGAGTATTATTGACAGAATTGAACATCGACTGTAAGGCAAAAGTTTGACTCGCATAATTAAGAGGCTCAACGATACAAAAGTCACCTTTTTTTTCTTTACTAATTCGCTCTTCCGAATTTTCAAAACAAAAAATAAATAATATTAATCCACGTTTCATCATCAGATCTCGTTTTAGCCCTAGCGGTAAAAAAACGGGATAAACAACTCTCGGTTTAGCTCGCACCCCAACCGGGACGCGAACACAACGTAAAAAAAAGTAAAATAACTACAAGACTACAACCCAAGATATCTGGAGGGATAGAATCTCTACGCAGACTTCACACAAACATCCTGCTCTGCAAAATATGATACATTTCTCTCTATATATTTATATTCTCTTTTTTTTTTTTTTTGCCGTAGGCCTACACGGTACAAGTACCGCAGGTCTAGAAGAAGAAGTGGGGTCACGTCTCACGGATTGGGAAGTTGTAGGGCTCTGGGCCGTGGGTTCAGAAGCTGTAGGGCTCTGGGCCGTGGATTCAGAAGTCATAGGGCTCTGGGTCGTAGGTTCAGGAGCTGTTAGGGCTCTGGGCCGTGGGTTCAGAAGCTGTAGGGCTCTGGGTCATGGGTTCAGAAGCCGTAGGGCTCTGGGTCGTAGTTTCAGAAGCAGTAGGGCTCTGGTTCAGTGTTTCTATGGCAATAGTAGGTTTGAGTCCTCAGTGCATTTCATGCTGCACTAATATAGTGCAAGGTAGTGGAGCACTCCCGCTGTACTGTCCCCCACCGCGCGGGGTGAGGCAGGCTTGGGGGGAGGGGAGGGGGGGGAGGAGCCAGGCAGGGCCCCGCCTTCTGGAGGTTTGTGTGGATGTAGAGATGGAAACTACGCACATGTCCCCGGACGACCTTTGACCTCCGACACAGGCCCCGGTGATGACGAAGGAGAGAGGGAGAGGTGGAGAGAGAGTTGAGGGGGAGAGAAGATGAAAAGGGATGGAGAGAGAGAGAGAGAGAGAGAGAGAGAGAGAGAGAGAGAGAGAGAGAGAGAGAGAGAGAGAGAGAGAGAGAGAGAGAGAGAGAGAGAGAGAGAGGGGGAGAGAGAGAGAGAGAGAGAGTGGGGGGAGAGAGAGAGATAGAGAAGGGGGGAGTGAGAGAGAGAGAGAGAGAGGAGAGAGAGAGAGAGGGAGAGAGAGAGAGAGAGAGAGAGAGAGAGAGAGAGAGAGAGAGAGAGAGAGAGAGAGAGAGAGAGAGAGAGGATGGATGAAGATAGAGAGAGGGGTGGGGAAGAGAGAGAGAAGTGAGAGAGGGAGAGAGAAGGATGGAGTTGAATGGAAACAGAAGAGAGGCGAAAGGAGAGAGAGGGAGAAACGGGATAAAGAGAGCGAGAAAGAGAGCAATGTGGTCCTTTTGTTTAAGACAGTAAAAGAGCTTTGAGCAAAAAGCCAGCCGAGGATTGGAGAAAAGACTGGGACCCAAGCCTTTTAGGGGATGGATCCCCCTCCTCCTCATCTTCACCCCCTTCCTCCCTGTGGCTTTTGGCAAAGCGTCAAACGCCATGAGCACCTTGAGCCTCCTGCGGCTCAGAGAGAGAGAGAGAGAGAGAGAGAGAGAGAGAGAGAGAGAGAGAGAGAGAGAGAGAGAGAGAGAGAGAGAGAGAGAGAGAGAGAGAGAGAGAGAGAGAGAGAGAGAGAGAGAGAGAGAGAGAGAGAGAGAGAGAGCCAGAGTGAGAGTGAGCCAGAGTGAGAGTGAGAGTGAGTGAGAGAAGAGGGGTGCTAGGCTGTTGTCCAGCGCTGGGTCACGCTGCCCTGCGTTCGGGTCCCAGACGGTGCCGTCAGGTTAAGTTCTCCCCGATCCGTCGCTCTGCTGCTCAGAGTGGAACAACAAAAGAAAAACGAAAAAAAGGCATTTCCTGTGGATGGTGGAGGTGGTGAAGGCCCTGGTGTGTGTGTGTGTGTGTGTGTGTGTGTGTGTGTGTGTGTGTGTGTGTGTGTGTGTGTGTGTGTGTGTGTGTGTGTGTGTGTGTGTGTGTGTGTGTGTTAGAGTGAGAGAGATAGATAGGAGAGTGTTAGTGTGTTTTGGTGCCTCTCTGTGTGTGTGTTGTGTGTGTGTGTGTGTGTGTGTGTGTGTGTGTGTGTGTGTGTGTGTGTGTGTGTGTGTGTGTGTGTGTGTGTGTGTGTGTGTGTGTGTGTGTGTGTGTGTGTGTGTGTTTTTGTGTGTTTGTGTGTGTCAATACTATTTGTGAGAATGTGATATGTGTCCGCCCGGGTGCGGATATGTTTGTTGCGGTGGGGGTTTGGGGGTGGGGGGTGCGGAGTGGGGGTTCAGCAACTCAAAGTGGGTTAATCCAAATGGTGTGTCCATAAGTCATTTCCCTATCCCCCTGCTCGGTCATTCTCAGCAACGACGACACTGCAGACATGACCGCCCTCTGGTGGCGGCCACAGGGAACTACGCCGTCGTCCCTGGTTCAGTCGGGGCCAGGGAGGACTACATGTCGGCGTCTCCGTCGTAGGCCAGGGTTAGGGGCTTCAGGCGGTTGTTCTGCTGCCTCTGTCTCTGAGGCCTCTTTGGCTTCTTGCTGCGCAGGGAAAAAAGTTAAGAAACAGTCAGTCGACGGCTTGTTGTAACTACTGTCCTCCTACCAATACAGTCGTGTAGTTCGAGGCACTAAGAAGAGGTTTGACCTGTTTGCATCTGTTTGATCCATTTACCGAATTAGCTCGACCCTAGAGGAATGAGATCAGTAGCCATTGGCAACCAGATGCAAAGGGAGGGTTATGGCATGGAATCATGGGAAATTATTAATAATCCTAATTATTATTAGTAGGCTTTGTTGTGTTGTATCCAAAACTCTGCATGGGGGTCTGTGGGGGGTTTCCATGGTAACGAGGATTGGGTGACATGGTACCAGGGATGTGGGTAACCGGGTAACAGAAAGTGGGAAGATCAAAGTAAACAGGGGATGCGACGTGGGCCATGGTGACAAAGACAGAGTTACGCACAGGAAGTGAGGGTGACCGCGGTCACACACACGTAACTGCATACCTACGCACTAATCTACACACCAGCAGCTTCTTTTAGACTCTTTTCAAACAAGTAAAGTTTAAATCCCACAAGCGATGCTGTCTGCAGCCCATATGGCCGCGTCTAAGCAGCGCCGAAGAAGGTGTATCGCCTGAATACAAACAATGTATAAATATCGTAATCTGACTTCCATGATGAGGCGAAGGGAGCAAGCGAGGGCCCAGATGGTGCAGAGAGATGTGTCTCTGGCTCTGCTGGAGGCGAGGTGGGTGTGTGAGGCGGTTCATTTGCATGCAGTGTCGGCGCCGATGTGTTACCGTGACGACAGGTATTATTATCACTTCTCGATTGGGAGATGTTTCTAAACATAAAGTCGCACCTCCTTTTATTTTTTTAAAAGGTGTTTTTTTTAGGTTGGTTTACTCGCGTTTCCCTGAGCTCACCTCTACCCACACCGCTAGAGACCCGAAGTGAAGAAGTTGCACGCGTCGGCACAAATTCGAATAAAGTTGTGGTGTTGCTGTTGTTGTGGTTTCGGGTTTAATCCCCCCCCCGCCCCCCCACTCGCGTGTCCTTTCGTCCCTTTCCTCGGCAGACCCTCTCTAGCTCCACTTCATTAGCACCGTGTGTTTATTCTACCTCGTATTAATAAAGCGGAGGCAGCGATAGGCCCGCGGAGAGCGACGGGGGATTAGGTTGTGACACCGCAAACCGAAGGTCTAGAGAGCACTAATTACCGCAGAGGATTGGGTTCGCTACGGGGGCCGTAGTCAGGGAGCCTCTGGCTTTAGCTTCCATGGATATCAGGCTCATTGGTGTGCATGAACTTCAGACAATCTAATCAATTGTTGACCTGATTCACAGCTAGTGCCTTTGTCTGTGGTGGCGTGAATGTGGAGAGAACAATTAGATCAACAGAGCTTTCAAATGAATCTACTTGGTTGATGCAAACAAAATCCAAATCGCCAAAGCACATATAGTATACAAATACAAAGTATACAAATAAAGTACAATTAATAGAATAAATTTAAAGACGGAAACTTAATGACTGTGTCATGCATTGGTTGCTATAAGGTGAATGAATAAAGGTACACAATTAGGCAAAAGTATTGTGTACTAAACAAACACACTTATATATCGATGAGCCTTAAGCCGGTGGCTTACGCCGGCCTCAGAAGCCTAACCTAAGTCAGTTCGACTCACTTGACCAAGAAGCACTGGGGACAACAACACAAACTCTCTACTACTACTCTAGTCCTTACTACAAACATCCAATGTGTTTTACCTGCTCCACCACAGGCTCTCAGCCACTCAGGGCGGGACCTTTAGAGCAGCAGGGGGCAAAGGTCACGGCTGGACTTTTAGAGCAGCAGAGGGTCAGATGTCACCGACCCACGCTAGGGTCCCCATAAGGAGGTCCTATAGGTGTGTTTAGTCTACAGCCTCGCTGTGGGCCGACTGCTGGCACTCGGGACAGGTGTAGGTGAGCTCGTGGGCGTCACCGCCCATCCAGACTACTGCCCCGTTGCAGGGGGCCTCCTCAGCCTTGAGGGTCCGCCTCACCTTGGCACAAGAGCGGCTGATTGGACGACAGATGGAGAAAACAAACAAAAAAAAACCCCACAAAAGATGAAAGATGAAAGGGCGTTGAATGGGATGGGAGGGAAGCTTTGTTCTGTGGGAATGTGGGAATTGCTGTGGGATTGATTGAGAAAGCGCATTGGTATGTGATGACAGCTGTAGCTGTTTGCCCTCAGTCTGACGCCCCCAGATGGTTCACAGAACCATCTGGAAAGCTTTCCTTGGGAACAGTTGGAAAAAGGCAGGCGCGTTCAAACAAAATACCCGGGAGGTGATTGGACGAAGCGCCTGTCAATCAGCCTTCATCACCTGCGTTCAGCAGGTGGTGTTTCCTCGGAGGACGCTGATTGGTCTGAACCGTTGTGGTTGCGTTTCGACCACAAGTGCAGACCTTGAAGCCTGGCGAGGAGGAATCTCCTGTTTTCTCGCCAGTCATTCTCCTATCCAGGGTGTGTTTTGCACCACCACTGACACATTATGTTCGCTGTGCTGTACAGATCTACAAAGCTCTGCTCTGTGGCTGCTGCATGTCTGATGGTTTCTCTGATTGATTAGTCACTCTCAGGATAAAAGCATCTGGCGATCACATGACTTGATTCATGTCAACGGGGGGGGGGGGGGGGGGGGGAGAGCTGATAGGTTGGTGTTGGAGGGTGGAGGAAGGGGTTGTCTTGGTCACCAGGAGGCGGGGGGGGGGGGGGGGGGGGGGGGGGCAGGAGATTGGATAAAGGGATAATGGGTTAGAGTTGGAGGCTGGGGAGGGTGGGGGGGGGGTTGTCATGGTTACGGATGGCGAGGAGGAAGGTGGGGTATGATGGACGAAAGGATGGCGGGTGGTGGTTGGAGAGTGGAGGGGTGGAGGGGGGGGTTGGGTGTCTTGGTCACAGATGGCGAGGAGGAGGAAGGGGCGGGGCGGGGGGGGGGGGGAAGGATGAGGAGCAGGCGTCAGACTCACCACGCGAGGTATATCATAGACGCTATGAACAGGACGAGCACCGTGGCCCCCGCCGCCACGCCGTACACCCACATCTTCAGCTTCCCATCTGTAGGAGGAGGGCAGTGTCACGGCCGGTTCACTGAGAACCCCCCCCCGCCATACCCTGTCCAGAGGGTCTGCGGTCCAACGGTCCACCGGGACGCACCCATATCCCGGGGGTTAGGGGCCCAACCCCAAACGTCCCCCGAAACTAACCTGTGGGGATCTTTGAGCAAGAGGCCCACAACCACCCCTAGCAGCTGCTTAACGAGGTGTATCTGGAATACCATAGGTTCTGCTTAACGAGGTGTATCTGGACTACTATAGGTTCTGCTTAACGAGGTGTATCTGGAATACCATAGGTTCTGCTTAACGAGGTGTTTCTGGAATACCATAGGTTCTGCTTAACGAGGTGTATCTGGACTACTATAGGTTCTGCTTAACGAGGTGTATCTGGAATACCATAGCTGCTGCTTAACGAGGTGTTTCTGGAATACCATAGGTTCTGCTTAACGAGGTGTATCTGGAATACCATAGGTTCTGCTTAACGAGGTATATCTGGAATACAATAGGTTCTGCTTAACGAGGTGTATCTGGAATACCATAGGTTCTGCTTAACGAGGTATATCTGGAATACCATAGGTTCTGCTTAACGAGGTGTATCTGGAATACCATAGGTTCTGCTTAACGAGGTGTATCTGGAATACCATAGGTTCTGCTTAACGAGGTGTATCTGGAATTCCATAGGAGCTGGTTACCAAGGTGCATCTGGAATACCGTAGCTGCAGCATAACGAGGTGTATCTGGAATGCTCTAGCTGCTGCTTAACGAGGTGCATCTGGAATGCACTGATGTTGCTCTGGAGACAGACCGACCAATCAAAAGGCTGCACCGTCAGGAAAAAAAAAATATTATTTTTTCCTTTTTTTGTGTTCCCTTTGTTATGGACGATACTTCATACAAGTCAAGGATGTTTGAAGTATAACAAGTGGAATTGTGACGATTGGTCCTTTTACTTAATATCTGGGTCGAGGAGTGTGTGAATCTGCAACGACGGCTGGTACGCTCCAGAACCCAGCGACCCACCCATGATTCTCTGAGCTCTTATTTAAGCCCCTGGTGCATCTCAGAGCTGAATGCCAAAACCCTTCAAATCCCTTTTTAATGTTTCTATGTCTCTAGGCTAGGTTTTAACCCTCTTTAACCATGTTAAACGTTCCCATTTCCTGCCTCTGGTGACCTGAGTTGTAGCTACAGTTATACCAACAGTTTCCGAGTTACTGTCATTGAGAAATGGATCGATTTCAACGATTATTGATAACAAATCCCTAGATGGAATGACTCGTGGAAATGGCTTTGTAATTCTTGAAAAGTTCCTGGCTCAATTCTTTAATTCTACTTTTGGTCTTTTTTTGCAGAGTAAACATGAAGTGGAAATGTTACATAGTGCAGCTTTAAATGTCACCATAGCACAGTTTAGTTTGGATTAGATGTCAAGCTACATACGTGTAGCAGATTATCAAAACAACTTTAAACATCCACACATCTTAACTGTGCTACTCATTCACTGAGCTAGGCTAATAAGTTAAAAGGTTAAGAAGCTATCTTGACAGAACCTTTTCCCCTGAACGATGTGTTCAGCATGTCGAGTTAACTGCACTATAGTCCTTCATCACAGTTACAGTCACGCTGCTTAGAGAAGTGCATCCAAAAGGGTTTAAAATCCTTCTTCCAGGGACAGGACTGTGTTAGGTGCCAACTGTCAGACAGACATCGGAAGACACACTACCTTGTACACATTGTGTCTCTGTGTAACTACAGTATGGGGGTTAAGATATATTTGACATTTGAATGCCAAGATGCACTTTACCCACATTTTGTATCAATCTTTGATTGTGTGTTAAATTTAAATTGTTCTCAGGCACACTTGTGAGTTGCTTTGGATGAAAGCGTAGTCTGTTAAAAGGCTAAATATAAACATCCACGGCCTAAATAAGATCTACTTACGGTCTGTAAAACCTGGACAGACATCTCCCATTCTACAGCCCTCTGTTCCTTCACAACCTGTCTCACACTCCGGTTCGACCACTGACGGGGAACACCCTCCATCACCCTAGACGACACACCCACCGACCAGAGCAGCCTCGGTCTGACCGCGTCGCCCCTCACCTTGGCCGTAGGGCTGCAGGTACCAGGTGCGCCCCGACCGGCCCGGCTGGATAGTGCTGGGCAGGGTGGGGTTCACCGCCCGGCTGGTCTTCACGTCGCCCTTCTTGTCCCCCGCCGTGGGGACCTCCACCACGGGGATGGGGGCGCAGTGGTTCAGCTGGCCCGTGAAGAACAGCACCTCCGTGTAGCCCTCCTCGCACTGGCACAGCGCCGCCTGCAGGGGGCAGCAAGGGACCGCCATCAGGAGGGCGGAGTGGGGGTGGATTTATATTTAGCCCTTATCCTAGCTATCTCTGTTGGACACCGGCAATGGGTTTACCTAACGATTGTTAGTGCTTGGCACTTGATTCTATGAACATGCTGACTGTACCGACAGTGATATATTGTTGTTTTTCATTCTTCTGACAAATGTACATATTTTAAGTCGCTTTGGATGAAATCGTTTGCAAAATGCCCCAAATGTAAAGGTTAATAATTGATTATGACTTACATAACATGTATCTGGGAACTGAGTAGTTGACGCATCCAGACACAACAAGTGTACCATCGTATATCTCGTCTTCATAAAACGAGGCACGTGCTATCTCTGGCCAGCAGAGGGCGGCCTGAGACCTCATTTTAAGGGAGCTGCGTGTGCTGGTTCTGAGTGGTTGGTGGCGTGAGGCACATTAAAGATGAAGCCCTGCACTTTGGCCCTAATTGGTGGGATTAGCCGTTACTGGCCACACACACAACACACACACACACACACACACACACACACACACACACACAACACACACACACACAACACACACACACACACACACACACAGAATAGAGATGTATATGACCCACACTAGACACACACACACACACACACACACACACACACGGATGCTGCACACACTAGATGCAGACTCGTACACACACACACACACACACACACACTCATACTCACACAAACACACACACAAACACTTCAGCCACAGACAAACACTTCACCCAGACATAAATGAATCACCCCCCCCACATACACACACACACACAGACCACACTCAAACACACACGTGTGTGAAGCGTGCCTTCTCTATAATGGCTTAGCTGGAGGAGGACGAGATAGCGGTGGTCTGGCTGCCAGCCAGGGAAATCAAAGTGCAGGTCAGACGCTGGGGTCTACCCTCCCGGCCCCCTCCCTCAATGGCTGCCATTGTGATTTATGTATTCTAACATGGCCGGCGTGGTCATATCTTTAAAACGTATGCTATTGTGCTTTTGTGCTACGGTATCTTTGACTGCTGCAGGCCTGTAATAAGCCCATCCAATCATTTAATTCATCCCAAATGAATAGACTAGATGGCCTACCTGTCTGTCCACCTAGCTACCAGGCTACCTACGGGCGCTCACTGAGCGTGACTGGCATCCTACACAAGGCTCGGCAGAGCTAATGCTAAAGCTAGCATGCTAGTCATGTGTTTTGGGGGCATGAAAAGGTAGGGCAGACGATTTGGAGAGTAAGCTACATTTGAGTATCAAACCAAAAAATCCCACCCTTCCCTTTTGGGGGAGAGGCTTTGCACCCCTCCCCCAAAAGGGAGGGGTGCGATTTTGCGGTTGGTAAGTATCCAACAGAATATATATTTTTTGGTTTAAAACTTTCAAAAATGTAGCCTCCTCTCCAACTGGCCTGCCCTACCTTTAACCGCAAGCTGCTTTGGATCAAAGCATCTGCTAAACGACAGAATAGTGACAATTAATGGACCCGTATCAAACAAACATCACCCACCTCGCTACAGAAGGACTTGGGGCTGAGGCAGGGGGGGTCGCAGGAGCTGTTGTCTCCGGGCGGATTGATCGGAGGACATCCGCCTGCGGGTCAAAGGTCATCAGTGTGAAACAAGCCGGATACACACGGGAAGTGATCGTTCACATCGCATTGATTTATCCAGTCATTTTGGCTGCTCAGTTCGATCTCCCAGGCATTCAGTGACAAATATCCCAGTAAGACCAGTGACCGATAACCCCTAGGCATACATCAGTATCAATATCTATAAGGCTAAGCAAAGTTCTCAAGTGAGTATTCGCATAAAATCTATCAATAATGTCAGATAAAGACATGAGTTCTGCTTCACAGGCACTGAATGTCTCTACGGCAACTAAACGCATCGAGCAACGGTCAAATGCACATCTCCAGAACTGAAAATGTATACCACATTCCCAATTTAAATCATGCAATGAACAAAGAATGAATCGTGCAATCCTGACATCCAGCAGTGTTTAGTGTGATCGGATAAGTGACTTAGTGAGAGTGAGCGAGAGTGCTACACCTGTATTAGTGACACTGTATTAGTGACTTAGTGAGAGTGTGCTACACCTGTAGCTGTGATGCTGCATTAGTGACAGAGTGCTACACCTAGCTGTGTCCCTGTATTAGTGACAGAGTGCTACACATGTACCTTTGACACTAAATTAGTGACTTAGTGAGATAGTGCTATACCTGAACCTATTATTGACTTAGTGAGAGCGTGCTACACCTGTACCAGTGATGCTGTATTAGTGGCTTAGTGAGTGTATCACAGCTGTACCTATTAGCAACTTAGTGAGAGAGTGCTACACCGTTACCTGTGAGACAGTATAAGTGACTTAGTGAGAGAGTGAGAAAGTGCTACACCCTTACCTGTGACATTGACCCCATCAGAGCGCTGGCACCAGGTGTTGAACTCTGTGGAGTTGGTCTTGCGGACGCTCTTCCAGGTGTACTCGTAGCAGGCCCCGTCTTAAAGGCAGAGGACAGCCAGTCAGTCCCAAAGTGGCAGAATAACAACTTCCCACAGGATCAATAAAGTGTCGTGAATTTGAAAGGCTGGCTTACATCTACTTATCAGCTGACTGTGACTGTTACAGACTGATAAAGCACAGCCAAAAACAGGTTGCACACATTTTTTTAAAGTGTGCCCCACTTGTAGACACAAATCAATTCAGATAATATCTGTCAAAATGTCAAAACAAGTCTGGAATCGGTAAGAATGATTCATTATTGTTACACCATGGATGTAAATACCATATGCTTGGTCCAACGCATACACAAATGCACGGTGGAAACATTCAAACTAGCATATTTACATTACATAATAGAAATGGATAGCATGAGTTCATATTGTCATCTTAATCAGTAGTGGCACCCATAGACCGCAATCCAACAACAACCGACTTAAACCTTCACAAACGAGAGCGTTACTCCATTGATTTATCAGGCGTAAAGCTTTCTGAACCTCAACCGGCTCCATTATACCGGGGCACTAACAGACAGAGATGAAAGATGTGTCCGCTAAGTTATATATCTACTTAATTAGCACGGGCTGCGGGGGCTACCGTATCAGCCCAGAGTGGCCTCAGCGGCCCAGCGCTTTAATCTTTAATAAAAGCTTTTGCTTAATGACTTTCTATCAATGCAATTACGGCTATCGATATCTCCATCGGCGGCGCCACTGACCCGGGTTATATGGCCGTGCGTGGGTCGGGGAATCTCAGAGGCAGCGGAGCAAAGTGTTTAACCTTGAACTTAAAGAAGCAGATGTCTCTCCTCTGGGTTGTTTTAATATAGTATCATCGTCTACCGGATCAATAGACGAGCTGTGGTTTGTCGGAGAGAGATCAGGTTTCTACCTCTGCTTTATCCCCTGCCTCACCTCCCTCTCTCCTCCTCCCTCACCTCCTCCCTCCCTCCCTCCCTCCCTCCCTCCCTCCCTCCCTCCCTCCTCCCTCCTTCCTTTCTTTAATCTCCCATCCTCTTGTTCTCTCTCTCGTCTTCCCTGCGGCCTCATCCTGTCACTCAACTCGTTTCGCACCCATCCCCTCTCCATGCTTTCATTTCGAGATTTCATTTGCTCTTTATTAACGAGCAAAAAAAGAATAAATGAAATGTGTTTCTTCATTCCCCACTGTCCCTCGGTTAAGAAAAGCTCATTCGTATTATTCTCTTCCTCCCTTGTCCTCCCCCCCATTGGGGGTGGAGGTGGGGGTGGGGGTGGGGAGGGTGAAGGGGATTGGGGAGGGGGGGGTTGTAAAACCAGGTCAGGCCATAGAGGACTCAAGAGCTTGGGGGAGAGAGAGAGAGAAAGAAAGAGAGAGAGAGAGAGAGAGAGAGAGAGAGAGAGAGAGAGAGAGAGAGAGAGAGAGAGAGAGAGAGAGAGAGAGAGAGAGAGAGAGAGAGAGAGAGGAGAGAGAGAGAGAGAGAGAGAGAGAGAGAGAGAGAGAGAGAGAGAGAGAGCGAGACGGAGGGAGAGAGCGAGACGGAGGGAGAGAGCGAGAGACAGAGGGAGAGAGAGAGAGAGAGAGAGAGAGAGAGAGAGAGAGAGAGGGACGGGGACGGGGATGAGCAGGGCCGGATGGGGAGGTTAGCTGGAAGAGATGCACTGGGGGGTTGGGGGTGGGGGGGGGGGTAGACGGGATCCTACAGGGGGCTGGCGGGGCTGGGTGAGAGGTTATAGGGGGCGGGGCGGGTTTCACTGCTCGCTGAACCACTGGCCTTGCGATGAGGGTTTGGTGGAAGGCAATTTACAGGCACCGCTGCACCCTGTCAAACAATCGGTGCTTACCGAACGCAGGGGGCACCGGGGCAAAGACCGGTCTGAGGCTCACCCAAGACAGCACAACACCACTGGAGGAGTGTGTGTGTGTGGGGCGGTAACTCATGGAAGAGAGAGGCTCTTATTTTGGAGGAATTCCAAATTCCAGATCAGTTCTCTCTTCTTAACTCCAAGATCAAAAAAAAAAGAAGAAGTAAATTCCCAAAGGCAGACGGGGTCTTGGTTCTCATGTTGTCCCTTTCACTCTTATCATCACTTGTCGAAAAAGCCGATTTGTTAGCGTCCATTCATCTGAAACAGTTCATCAGCCCTGACTAAAGGACAGTCTACTCTGGTGTGCTGGACTCCCAGGACCCTCCCAAGATCCCCCTCAGTGGGCAGGATTAGCTCCATCAGTCTCAAGGAGCGGCGATGCACAGGGTGATAGTCTCTCTCTGGTTTCCAGTCGCAGGCCTTTGCAGCCCTACCTGTTCCCGGGTATTGACCAGTACAGGCGTACCTGTTCTCAAGTATTGACCAGTATAGGCGTACCTGTTCCCAGGTATTGACCAGTACAGGCGTACCTGTTCCCAGGTATTGACCAGTACAGGCGTACCTGTTCTCAGGTATTGACCAGTACAGGGGTACCTGTTCCCGGGTATTGACCAGTACAGGCGTACCTGTTCCCGGGTATTGAACAGTACAGGCGTACCTGTTCTCGGGTATTGACCAGTACAGGCGTACCTGTTCTCGGGTATTGACCAGTACAGGGGTACCTGTTCTCGGGTATTGACCAGTACAGGCGTACCTGTTCCCGGTATTGACCAGTACAGGCGTACCTGTTCTCGGGTATTGACCAGTACAGGCGTACCTGTTCCCGGTATTGACCAGTACAGGCGTACCTGTTCCCGGGTATTGACCAGTACAGGCGTACCTGTTCGCGGGTATTGACCAGTACAGGCGTACCTGTTCCCGGGTATTGACCAGTACAGGGGTACCTGTTCTCGGGTATTGACCAGTACAGGCGCACCTTTTCCCGGGTATTGACCAGTACAGGCGTACCTGTACAGGGGCGGGACTCCCAGGCCTGGTCCGGACACAGCTGCAGGTTCTGGGGCTCCTGAGCCATGACGGGCCGGACCCGCACTTGCACCGAGCCGAAGTCCACCCCCGCCTCCTTAGCGCACACGCTCACACACGGGCTCCACTCCGACCACTCCATGAGGTAGCACTCTCCTGCAGGGACGCACACACACACACACACACACACACACACACACACACACACACACACACACACACACAAGCAGAAGGGACACACATACACACACACTATCACACACACACACACACACACACACACACACACACACACACACACACACACACACACACACACACACACACACACACACACACACACATACACACAAAGCAGAAGGGACAGAATAGACACAACTTGATTTTCATGCGACATGTAAACCATTAATCTACTGAACTGTGTTATGCTGTTTTAGAAGGACACCACTCAGGTTCACTGGCAACCGGAGGGGTTGTTAGTTAGATCCCTGTCTCCTTATGGCCAAGTAAAAGGCTCAGATGGCCAGGTGTGTTTGACGCCGTCCTCAGTTTATGGATTGTGAGGGTCGAAGGGTCGATGATGGTAATCATCAGAGGGCAACGAGTGGCTCTAAGGTTGCAGCGGTTGGAAAGTACTGTGTACACCGAGGTATGCTCCCAGTATTGACCTTCAGCTGACTGGGGTTGACCTTGAGGTTGGGGTTTGTGGTGGAGGGAACGGTGGTGGATGCAACTGTCTGGAGGGCTGATAGAGATTGAATTACTGCACTCCATCACTGCCAGTGGTCACCTCTTTATTCTGTATTGACTGTATTTGTTCAATAACTACAGTGTCTGCCAGGACTTCTTGACTGGGGGCTAGAGAGCGAGAGGGGGGGCAGGGGGGTGCTTCACTGCCTTGAACTTGCAGGCAAATTAGGCTGGCTAGATGGTGTTGTTGGTGGTGGTGGTGTAAGGGTAGCTAATAATGGTGTTTGGGTTGGTACTAGTGGTGGTGGTGGTGGAGGTGGAAGTGATGGTGGTGGTGGTGGTGGTGGTGGTGGTGGATGGTGGTGGTGGGGATGGTGGTGGTGGTGGTGGTGGTGGTGGTGGTGGTGGTGGTGGTGGTGGTGGTGGTGGTGGTGGTGGTGGTGGTGGTGGTGGTGGTGGGGGTGGTGGTGATGGTGGTGGTGGTGGTGGTGGTGGTGGTGGTGGTGGTGGTGGTGGTGGTGGTGGTGGTTGTGGTGGTGGTGGTGGTGGTGGTGGTTGTGATAGAGATAAAGGGGTTGTTGTGGTGGAGGTGGTGGTGGTGAGACTGCATGGAGGTGTTGTTAAACCAGACAGAGTCTAGACAGTGTTGCCCATCAGTAATTTAGTTGAGTCCCTCTTGGTGGGTCAAACAAGGGGCCGTTTCAAACAGACGCTGGCGAGAACCACGAGAGATGACGTTGCTTGGCTTCGGTTGATGTTTGAGTGCGTGTGCCTGAGAACTTTAAATTAAACAAAGCATTGATGGCCTCAGGGAAGAGCCTCATTCTGAGTGGCTCGTAGCTCTGTGATAAACAACAGATGTCCAGCCCAGCCTTGTGTATGAATTACGCATTCACTCCATTTTAATATCACACTTAGATCCATATTGATGGATTAGGATGTTATACATCAATTGTCCGTTTGACTAATAATGAAGAATGTGTCGCGCTTGTTGAAAGGCTCTGCTAAATGATGTGGTTTCATTTCAGTGAAAATTTACACTCATGCAAAGAATTTATTCACTGCCTGTGAGGAGTATGTGATAACAATGTCAAATGCCATCAATCACGTTTTATCAAAGCTCTACTTTTATTAAATGTAGATCTCTTAAGGCAGAGATCATGAGGGTATCATAGAAGTACTTCAGTAATAAGTCATTACTAAAAGCTCATCTTTCAAGCCCTAATAATATGACATGTTGTGATTGTCATTCTCTTGGGCAAAAAATGCACTACTTGCAGTTTCACCACTGAAGAAGAGACCTTCACAACGTAATTTATTAACTTTTTTACTGTTGCCAGTTTCCCTATAACCAGATAACTCTCAATAGTTAAACGTTTCTCTGGCCTTTGACTCCATCTTTGGTCTGACTATGTTTGCCTGATTGCACCCAACACAACACTTGATGAATAATATTTAGTTTGTTTCTTTTGTTACTTCAAATCATTATGGGGTCGGTTTGTATAAACAGGATCTTCAAATATAACCTTTTAAAATACAAAACCTTTTGAATTACTCTTAGAAATAATGTATTACAAAATCCATCGCTTACAAGTCAGCAATCTCCTGCCCCCAAGGTGCATTTTGGGAGACCCGAATGTAATGAGATAACCCGGCTGTAGTTAACCCGGCTGTAGTTAACCTGGGTGTAGTTAACCCGGCTGAAGTTAACCCGGCTATAGTTAACCCGGCTGTAGTTAACCTGGCTGAAGTTAACCCGGCTGTAGTAAGCCGTCTAGCTAGCGCGTAAACGGGTGCTGATGAGAGCGAAGTAACCGAGGGTTACCTGGGCAGGGCAAGGTGCAGCTCTCCACGAGCCTCGTCTCCTTGTTGCCGTCGGCGATGGCCTGGAGGCCGCTGCAGAGCTCCTCCTCCACCAGGCTGGGGGGGGCACGGCCCGACCCGTCGGACACGAAGCAGGAGGTGTTCCTGTAGCGCAGCCCGTGGCCACAAGCCACATCCCCCTTAGACCACAACACACACGTCAAACGTTGCCTTGGTAACCAGCAAACAAACCTTAGTTCCGATTCTATTTTTTTTAAATCCGGCATAGCGACCGAGACAATGTAACAGGGCCAGACCGAAAGTCACATGGAAATCACGTGAAAACATCATAACTGTGTATATTAAACCCCCTCTTTACTTTGTCATTTAGCCCGAGACGTTTTGCATCCACAGCGACTAACAGCACACTCTGATTGACGTCATGAAGGGTATCTGTCTCACTGGGAGTGTAGCACCCTCTGTCACCCGCCTAGCCAGACCTAGCACCACCCAGTCCCCTGCACGATGTGTACGCCACAAAACAACACTGTTTTGGAGAGACAGCCTTAGTTGTTCCCAGTCCGATCCCATCAGATGTACCCTGAAGAAGCAGGATGGAGGGTTTGGAAGGTCCCTGGTTAAACGCCCCCCCATGTCCGCAGTCTAACCTGTGGACATCCAGGAGCTCCCCATAACTTACACTTAATGACATGTATCTGACATCACTGAAGAATGCTTCTTTACTAATGCAAAAAAAGCAGACTAGGGTGTTGGACTGGAGATGGTCCGTGTTCGATCCCCCAGCCTTACCTGTAGATACCCTTAAGCAAGATGCTTAATGAAGCCCTGGGTGCAAAGCTTCTAACATAATAACTGTATGGTGGTCAGTGAAGGTGTGTTTCGTGTTGGTTCCCAGCAGTGGTCCACAGCAGGTGAACCACAACGCCAGGCTCACCTCCACCCGGCACTCGGACCAGGCGCCGTGCTGCCACTGGTAGCAGGGTCTGGCGGGGCAGGGCTTCCACTGTTGCATCTGGGGGGAGCACGGCCTGCCGTCCCCCTGGGGGGCCTGAACCACGGACCTCTGGCGCCACATCTTCCCTGGACCAAACACAACGAGATGGGACATCGTCAGTAGGGGCACGCCGCGTCGTACGGAACACGGACGCTAAGGGAGTTGCAGGGTGCGTTCTAAAACCGTTTCCTACGTGCTGTTTCCTTTCATTGGCTTCGCTTTACCCCCCCCGGAGGAGACAAGTGGTAAAAGCCAGTGGTCGAGCAGGAGGAAGTGAGGCGGTAGTGGTTGAGAAGGAGGGAATTAACGAGTTTAGGACAGCTGAGCTGAGGGGCGTTATTTAGAGGGGGAGTCTTCCACTGTTGATGATTTGGGCCAATTACGACCTTCAAACTTGTATGTCTAATGATGGAGTCGGAAAACTTCAAAGTGTTCCTGTGTAGGATACACTGATGTATCCTCGGTTCGAAGCAGCTTTAGGCTGCGTTAGGCTGCTTTGCTTGCTGATCACGTATCAGGACAGCGAGTACAATGGCCATCAAGAACTTTAGAATGCGTTTCACCTGCTGCACTCAACTTTGGTTTGAAGATATGCAAATAAAATGGCGTATAGTATGGTGAAAGTCTATGTGTGCAAGTGTGTGTGCTTGTGTGTGTGCATATGTGCGTGCGTGCGTGCTCATGCGTGTGCGTGCGTGTGTCTGTGTGTGCATGTGCGGCCGTGCGTGCGTGCGTATGGATGTGTGTGTTGTTTAAAAGAAGGTATGAGGAGGTATGCTCAGAGCACATTATAAACTCCCTTCCAGTTCCGTGATGCAGACCCAGTCTACTCTATTATGGGGCAGCGTAACTCTTGCAGGTTTAATTAATCCAATTAATCATACGTAGCGGTGCTCGACTGAACAAATCAGCTTTTTAAAGAATTGCCCACCGTACTGTACTATGTCGCAGCCATATGGATTAACGCAGAGAAAAAGTGTTGAATTAATGTATGGATTAATCTCAGTCCAATGGGCTAAAAGCATTTCTGCTATGCTAACCAAAACTCTGCACGGATCCAATACATCATTTATGCACACGCAGACCTGCTACATACCCACACACATACACCTAAACACACGTATACACACACACACACACACACAGGGGGCACACACACACACACACACACACACACACACACACACACACACACACACACACACACACACACACACACACACACACACACACACACACACACACACACACACACACACACACACACACACACACACACACACACACACACACACTCACTTACACACACACTCACACACACCCACTCAGAGACGCAGACACGGACATTCATACACACACACACGCCAAGCGCAAGTAGCTTTCTGGGCGGTTCTATGGCGATGTCGCTAGTTTACCGGTGCGAAAAATGACTCTTGCGCTCGACGCAAATCTAAAATGGGTTTGTCTGAAGTAGCCTCATTACCTGTAGGTGTGGTTTGGGCGTAACGTGCAACAAACCAATGAGAGTGCCAGCTCCCATCCCCTTTAAGAGCCATGAGCGCATTTGAATCTGACGAGTTGATGTTTTGACAGCGTGTCTGCCTCCGATGAGACAGATGCACATGAATTTCAAGCTTCAAATGGCTCAGTTCATGGCTAAATAATATGGCCTAATTCACACATGGAATAAGGTTTTCTTCCACAACTTCAAATACTGAGTCCTATTTAATGGCATTATATTGAATGATATTTAATGATATACGCAATAATACATTATAAACATTGTTTCTTATCAGTATTGTATGCATTATCGTTATCGACTTGTGTTCCCAACATGCATGTGTCCCGTTAATATACATTGCCATGGACTGTATTATGCGTTACGTGTTTAGTTTGCGTGTGTTTAAACCGATGGACGCGGGTAAGTCAGTGGCGCGTGTAACACACACATGCACGCGCTTTAAACCAGGTATTTCCTGGTTTGTGGCGCAAGTGGTTTCTGAAACGTCAAAATAGCACCAGAGAACGTTGGCTACAGAACACGCCTCCTCCTTTCGCCGAGCCGCCCCTTTGGGCGCAAGATCATTCCCTAATTTACCGACGCGTGGCGCAGGAGTGAAAAGAACGCGTTGCGCCAGTTGCAAACTAGCAACGACACACGCGCCAGTGATTAAGTCAATTGCGCCGGATGCAAGATAGGGCCCACACACAGAAACACACGAGCACACACCTACACACAGACCCAGACACCTACACACACATGCACACGCACGAACGCACACACTGATAAACGGTAAACTGATACCTATGTTAGAGGCCTCTCATTCTAACCCCCCACGGTCATTTCAGTGTTTCATCTGGTGTGAAGCCAGGCTCCACCTCTGCGCCACCTCTTTCACCCTCTCAGCATCCAAATGGTAATCTTTTGGCCTAACACCCCTCGTTCTGATCTCTGGTGAATCTATTAGCATATTAAACACCATGTTAACATAATGTCTCTCTCTCTCTCTCTCTCTCTCTCTCTCTCTCTCTCTCTCTCTCTCTCTCTCTCTCTCTCTCTCTCTCTCTCTCTCTCTCTCTCTCTCTCTCTCTCTCTCTCTCTCTCTCTCTCTCTCTCTCTCTCTCTCTCTCTCATCTCTCTCTCTCTTCTCCTCTCTCTCTCTCTCTCTCTCTCACTCTCTTTCTCACTCCATCTCTCTCACTCACTCATACAGTACCCACACACATGTATGTTTGAATGCACACACACACACCACACACAGACACAACACACACATGACACACACACGACATACACACACACACCACACACACACACCACACCACACACGACACACACACACAACACACACACCACACACAACACACACACACACACACACACCACACATCACCACACACACACCAACACACACACACCACACACACACACACACACACACACACACACACACACACCACCACCCACACACACACCACTAGTGGCAGGAGGGTGACGGTTATGGACTATGAGGGAGGCGATGGGAAACGGCCGCTAACATCAACATAAACATGAAACTAAATTATATAAATAAAACGAAAAAGCCTCATGCCTCTATTGTGTTTTATCATACGCTATCAGAGGGACAGATTTTATTTACCTTAGTCGCCAAGGCATCCCTCAAAGCTCTGACCTGTCGTCAACGTTTCCGCTTTTCAGGCCCTTCTCGCTGAGTGAGCACGCTCAGTCTAGCAGGAGTTGTGTGCATCAGCGCAGGAACCGTTCCCCGCCCGGTGAAGAGTTGATGAGCATGACTTCCTGTATGTTAATCCTGCGCCCGCTGACGCTGCATCTTCTCATTGAAGGGCTCCCTGCTAAGTTATGCACAGCGCCGTACGACTTCTGGCGCAGAGACTGCCTTTTTTGCTGTCACCTCTTCTGGGATGACACATCCAGATCACGGGGAAAAACTCATTTCAACTGCGAAGGACTTTTATTTTGTGATCCTGAAACTTTCCCAAGGTGCTCGGGGTTTTTGTGAATGAAGAAAATGCGTTGAAACTGCAAAGGACTTATATTTTGTTGTCCTGAAGCTTTCCCAAGGTAGTGAGGCTTTTTTGAATGAACAAAACTCATTTAAACGGTGGAGGACTTTTATTTTGTGTTGCTGAAACTTTCCCAAGGTAGTGTTTTTTTTTTTGGATGAGCTCATTGGTTAAAATAAATATTGGCAAGTTGACCGATTCAAGCAAATTGTGTTTTAACACCATTATACCAGGTATAGAGTTAGTCTTCTAGAGTACGTCAAGGTCCACAATTGAAAGTCGTTTTGTAACATAGACATAAAACCAAAGAAACCTTCTCAGTTGAGAGAGAAAACACAGTATTCTTACCTTGTAAACCGCAGGTCTGAGAACACTCTGACCAGACAGACCACTCAGACAGCTGACAGTTCACCGGACACTCAACCACACAGGAAGTGTTCATCTGCCACTTCCGGTCCAGGTTCAGCTGCAAAAGGAAGGGACATTAGGAAAGGCTAATGAAGATGTATTTCATAAATCAATGCAGTATTCCCCTTATAAGTCTGACAACACTCATGATCAGATTAGGCAGAGATCTGATCATCAGATAGACATGCAACCCAAAAAGAAAAGTTGAAATAAATATATTGTTTATTGTTGCGACTTTCTTTGTCTCCGGTTGCAACACTATGCTTGAGACCAATTTGGGTAAAATAACAGTTTGAAAACCACTGCTCTAAGATATAGTTCTCGGCACCTCAGAAACACTACAATACCCAGAGGCCTTTATGTGAGCCGGATGATACATGGTGCTCAGCAACAGCCGCTGTGGCCCTCTGGGACACTGAGTCTTTTCGGTGAAGCGGTTCCTGAGACAGTGTGGGTTTTCTCCTTTTGTGAAGAAGCCCAGTTGGTAATTATGGGGGCCACAGGTTAAAGAGCTCTGGGGGCCACTTCTTACCAGAGCCTTCAGGCCCCTATTACAGACCGACAGGACAAATTGTTAAAGGGATAAACTCCTTAGCCTAAGGCACAGGCAGCATCGCTAGCATGGAGCCTCTGTTGAATATTTCATACCGCTCTTGGCCTCATAGTCGAGAGTTGAGCCACTGTGAGAATAGCAATAAGCTAATTATGTGGACGAATACTGCGGGTTAATTGATGGTTAACCTGAAAATGTTGTAACAATTCTCAGTTGGCATATCAAACATTGTGGGTATTGTAGTCAAATAAAGTATCATGCCATAAGCATGTTTATGCTTATTTGCTTATGTAGACTGGTATAAGCAGCGTACTATATTTAGATAGCTCCAAGAGCTTCCTCTCTTCCATGAGCTTAGTCTCCGGAATCAGACTTCAGATTAATATCTAAGGACTGCTGCCAGAGGAGCTCAAATCCCTTTCTCCTTTGTTTTATTTTTTCTCTTCATATTTATTTCAACCAATCACGTCGCCGGAGGCCGGGATCTGTAAGCGTGTAATTGGCAAACACAAAGTTGGCCAGTACTAGTTCAGTATGATTAAACGTGTCTGTGAAGGCCGCACATCGACACAGTGTGCACTGGCCACTTATGTTCACGCACAAATGACTTTTCTTCGGTAGAATATCTCTGTAAAGGGAAATAGGAAACTAGGCGCAACTCCTCCCCCCTGAGGTCATTGGTTCCCGGCCCATGCAGTCTGTGTGAGGCTCCTCCCAGAAAGGTTAATATAACAGTAGGACTGGGAGAAAGAATCAAAAGGGAGTGGTTGATGGAACCTAGAACTGTTTACCTCCTCGCAGAACTTGAGGTTCACTGATTTGCCGTCGCTCCGGACGCAGTCCAACATTCGGGTCTTGGTCCCGGTACCGCACACGGCACTCGCACTCAGCTGACACGTGCTCCAGTCTGCAGTGAGGAAAACATCAGAACCACAGCAATATAACCAGAACACTAGAATCACTACAACAGATCCAGAACATAAGAACCACAACTTTATAACCGCAACATTAGAACCACAGCATCAGAATCACAACATCACAACATCAGAACCACAACAGAACCACAATATCAGAACCACAACATCACAACCACAACAGAACCACAATATCAGAACCACAACATCAGAACCACAACATCACAACATCAGAATCACAACATCACAACCTCAGAACCACAACATCAGAACCACAACATCAGAACCATCAGAACATCAGAACCACAACATCCCACTCCAGAAAACAGGCATAAAAATATCTCCCTCCGTGAAACATTCCCTGTGTTTCAATATTTTTGGGTTTTTATGTATTTATTTAATGCGGACCTCCCAATTAGCATAATAGGTGGAAAATAAATAATATGCAAAGCAGACGCATTGTTTGAGTGTTTGAAGTGGAACACACTTATTTTGAACACCGGTCCACAGAGAGGGCTTTCAGACCCTGACAAATGGAAGAACCGAAAGAAAAAGATACTTGTACAGAACGTTTAATTCCCGAAAACAATCTAAAATGTATGGCGAAAGTAAGCGTAGAGGAAACAGAGGAGGTGGCGCGTGGCACTGGGCACCATCGTCTTATTGCTAGGGGGTCACCTGACAACTGCAATGTGTGATCCCCAAAGTCCTCAAACTAACTCTTGGATACCCCTTAATCCCTAAGTACTCCTTAATTAAGTGTATCTCAAGTCAGCGTTCAGACACTTTGGGATAAGAGGCAGTGAAATGAAGTGGTAAATGAGTGTGTCAGTGTCCCCCAGTAACACAGGTCTCTGAGCCAGTGTTACACCGGATGAATACAGCCAGCACACCTTCCTCCTACGCACGTACCAGAGATAGTTAATACAGCACTGACCTATAAATCCCAAAATAAAAGCTTTGAAGTCTAAATCCACAGGAGAGGCAATTGCAATGAAAGAAAACCAACGTGAGAGCTAAAGAAAGAAATAGAGGGAAAGAGAAAGAGAGACTGAGCAAGATAAAAAGAGAGAGAGAGACAATGAGTAACAGGAAGAGAGAAGGTGAAAGAGAGACTGAGCAAGATAAAAAGAGAGAGAGAGAGAGAGAGAGAGAGAGAGAGAGAGAGAGAGAGAGAGAGAGAGAGAGAGAGAGAGAAGAGAGAGAGAGAGAGACAATGAGAAACAGGAAGAGAGAAAGAGAAAGAGAGACTGAGCAAGATAGAAAGAGAGAGAGAGAGAGAGAGAGAGAGAGAGAGAGAGAGAGAGAGAGAGAGAGAGAGAGAGAGAGAGAGAGAGAGAGAGAGAGAGAGAGAGAGAGAAGAGAGAGAGAGAGAGAGAGAGAGAGAGAGAGAGAGAGAGAGAGAGAGAGAGAGAGAGAGAGAGAGAGAGAGAGAGAGAGAGAGAGAGAGAGAGAGAGAGAGAGAGAGAGAGAGAGAGAGAGAGAGAGAGAGAGAGAGAGAGAGAGAGAGAGAGAGAGAGAGAGAGAGAGAGAGAGAGAGACAATGAGGAACAGGAAGAGAGAAAGGGAAAGAGAAAGGGAGAGAGAAAAAGACAAAGACAAAAACAAAGGATGGATGCCAGAAAAACAACCGATAACCCAAATGTTCTGCGCTAAAGTCTCGTTCACGATGCTGTGAATCCACTATTGACACCTTGGCCCAAAGGCCATGCCCAGGCGCTGGTCCTTCCCACCACTCAGTCCAGCGCTCCTACTTTCTATGGACGTTACCCCCCCCCCACGCCGAGCTTGTGACAGGAAGCCCGTCAAGCTGTTGTTTACGCGCCCTCCTCACCCGCTGAACGCCGCCACAGGCGTGGGGAGGCTCGCGGGCCACGCCGACATTTGAAGCGGGTCCCCACCCCCCACGCCGAGCTTGTGACAGGAAGCCCGTCAAGCTGTTGTTTACGCGCCCTCCTCACCCGCTGAACGCCGCCACAGGCGTGGGGAGGCTCGCGGGCCACGCCGACATTTGAAGCGGGTCCCCAAACACCATCTGGCCCAACACGGATCTCCATCAGAGCAGATGATGGGACTGCGTTCTGACCATATGAGTTCACCTCGCACGGCCTGTCTGCCATCAGGCCTGTCATATGCCCGCCCCATCTGTCTGGGCTGGGCTTGCCTGGGAGAGGGACTGTTTATCAGTCACTGATGGTCTCTCTATCTATCTTCAATCATCTAGGTATCTAAGTACTTATCTACCTACCTGTCTATGTAACTATATGTGTTTATCTATGGATGTTTATCAATGTATGTATGTATCTCTCTCTCTCTCTCTCTCTCTCTCTCTCTCTCTCTCTCTCTCTCTCTCTCTCTCTCTCTCTCTCTCTCTCTTTATAGATGCATCTATCTTTGCCTGTACGTCTGTCTCCCTGCCTGTCTTGTCTATCTGTCCATCCATCCGTTTGTCTGTCTGTGTATCTGTCCGTCTGTTTGTCTGTCTGTCTGTCTGTCTGTCTGTCTGTCTGCCTGTCTGTCCACCATTGGTCACTCATTTAGAGGAGTGGGAGTCTTTAACTTTAGTTTGGCCCCCTGAGACGATAACAAGGGACATATGAACTAACATCTTTCCCTTTCCTCCTGTCCTATGTCGTTTGCTGCACAGTGCTCTCTACAGCACACACCCCTTGTAGTCTCAACATTTTCCCTGTTCAAAGGGAGAGGCGGGATGTGAAGAATAAACAGGTTGCCTTCAAAAGAAACGTCCAAAAGACACCAGTGCCACAAAGCAAAGCGACAAAAGACGCATTCCCTGAAGTCGGGCCTTTCACATCCACTCCCACCGTCTGTCGGCTCTTTAAACGCCATGCCACCCATCGCAGTTGATAAGGGAGCGACAGCCGCACAATGGCACCCGAACCCGGTTGTGCGATGTGGAGGGAGGCCGACACAGTTCATCATGTGGTCACATCCCAAAGCAGGCACCCACGCGCTGACACCGAAAACCACCTACATGCTGACTGTCACCCACCAGCTCTATAACGGTGCGACACCCATTATGTGCTCACCAGCGCGTTGTCTTCCCCATGCTGTTTATAATGCGGTGACAACCACCTACTGCCGACACCCAAACGCTCTTTATATATACCGTGGTGGCACCCTCTGTGATGCGGTGACACTCACAGATCTATAATAGTTCACAGTTCAATGAGAGTCTGGGAGTCAGGGGGGGGGGGGGTTGGGGGAGACGGGAGGGGGTGACAGGGGGGCTCCCCTGCCGCCTCGCTCCGGCAGGAGACGGCTGGCTGGTTCCAGCAGCGCCGCCGCCATTTGAGTGCTCTGCGCCACCCTGTGATGCCCCCCCGCTGAGGGGGAGGGGTGTGGGGAGGGAGGCGGAAAGGGATGTGAAGAGATAGGAACGAACGGGGAAGCTTGAAGAGGCAGGGACATACGAGGACGAGAAAACGGCGGAGGGGAGGGGATGAAGAAGAGGGGGGGAGAGAGAGAGGGGAGGGACGGAGGGAGAGAGAGAAGGGGAGAGAGAGAGGGAGGGAGGGAGCAAGAGAAAGAGAGAGAGTGAGAGTGAGAGTGAGAGTGAGCGTGAGAGAGAGAGGAGAGAGAGGGAGAGAGAGAGAGAGAGAGAGAGAGAGAGAGAGAGAGAGAGAGAGAGAGAGAGAGAGAGAGAGAGAGAGAGAGAGAGGGAGAGAGAGAGAGAGAGAGAGAGAGAGAGAGAGAGAGAGAGAGAGAGAGAGAGAGAGAGAGAGAGAGAGAGGGAGAGAGAGAGAGAGAGGAGAGAGAGAGAGAGAGAGAGAGAGAGAGAGAGAGAGAGAGAGAGAGAGAGAGAGAGAGAGAGAGAGAGAGAGAGAGAGGGAGGGAGGGGGGGAGAGAGGAGGGGAGAGAGAGAGGGAGGGAGGGAGAGGGAGGGAGGGAGGGGGGGGGGGGGGGGGGGGGGGGGGGGGGGGGGGGTGGGGGGAGGGGGAGAGAGAGAGAGAGAGAGAGAGAGAGAGAGAGAGAGAGAGAGAGAGAGAGAGAGAGAGAGAGAGATAAAGAGAGAGGGAGGAAGGAAGAGACGAGGGGAGCCTGACAGACATGAGACAGAGCCCCTTGCCAGTGAATATCTGGGCTGTTGTGGGTGTTTACATCTCTCCTGGAGCTGCTGGGAGACTTAGAGCAGTGAGCAGCTGCTTCTGCCTGGCAGACTAATGCACAGAGTGAACAGTGGGAGAGGACATGGTTCCAGCAGATAAGAATGGAGATTACCAGTGTCGGGCAGATAGTCATCGACTGCTTAGACTCGTAATGGTCCCGATACTTATACCTCTAACGACAAAATAATGAGGTGTTGATGATTATGATATGATGATGATGATGATGTGATTGATGATGATGAATGAATGATGATGATGATGATGATGATGAATGATTAT
>OLKM01000455.1:91555-106831 GCA_900291075.1 Melanogrammus aeglefinus | reverse complement strand
GAGAGAGAGAGAGAGATAAAGAGAGAGGGAGGAAGGAAGAGACGAGGGGAGCCTGACAGACATGAGACAGAGCCCCTTGCCAGTGAATATCTGGGCTGTTGTGGGTGTTTACATCTCTCCTGGAGCTGCTGGGAGACTTAGAGCAGTGAGCAGCTGCTTCTGCCTGGCAGACTAATGCACAGAGTGAACAGGGGAGAGACATGTTCACAGCAGATAGATGGAGATTACCAGTGTCGCAGGAATATGTCATACGACTGCTTAGACTCGTAATGTCGATACTTCGATACCTCTAATGACAAAATAATGAGGATGTTGATGATGATGATGATGATGATGATGATGATGATGATGATGATGATGATGATGATGATGATGATGATGATTATGATTATGAGGATGATGGAGACAGTATTACTGTTAAACAAATAATGCTTAACGTAGTTGTACCAATAATAATGGATGGCAGGATAGTCTTCTGGTTAGGCTGTAGTTTTAATGAGCTCAGTGATAGCTCATGCGATTATAAATCCATATTAGTTAAAGTATGTGCAGGCCTATAAATATATTTAAAGAAACACATTAAGAGTGTGTCTCACTCCACTCAGTGCTAAAGAAACATTGGGTGCTTAGCAACAGGCTCATATGCAGCTTATATGCAGATGAGAGATGGGGCTACCCATTGGTGGAGGCGGCAACAGTGGGCTCGTCTTGATTGGATGAGGAGGCCAGTCAGTCAAGCGCATAGGGTTTCTGCATCCGGTGCTTGCATGAATGGTACTGAGCAAAGTCGGCCAAAAGTCACTAAAAGAGATCATCTGGAGATCTTTATAACGTCAAGCTGTTGTGTCGAACAAAATAGATATCAATGCATAGCCGCAGGAAGAGGTTTACAACAAGGGGTCCCAATCAAAAATGATTTTAGCATTAATTCATAATTTTTAATTCAGTGCCAATTGCACTTCTCCAGAACTCACAGATGGCCGGTCTTCCCCTATCAGACCAATCCAAACGACCGTAGTCAAAGAAGAGTACGAAGAAGAACCTGTGTGTGTAAACGCAGAGCAGCTGGGACTGAAATTACTCACTGCTTCATGCAGGCTCTTGAGAAATCCAAAAACGTGTTTTTTGCCAATTTGAACTAAAATCATCTCAATATTCATGTGTCATTTAATAAAGGTAAGTAACTAATATTACTAAAAAAACATGTAAAAAAAAAAAATAATACGAATAAAACCCAAATAAAATAACAAAATTAAATAAAGAATCTGTCTCAAATCACTATACAGTACCCCCTCCGTCCCCAAGGGGGCGCTGTCCCTCTGGCGGCCGGGGGGGGGGGACGGCGTGCGGTCACCTGTGATGTTGTAGAAGTAGTTGAAGCAGTTGAGGTTGAGAGCGCAGGCCTCGGCGTCGGTGGTCTCGGGGCACTGTCGCCCCATGCTGGGCGCTCTGATGGTGAAGGCTGTGCGCACGCGGCTCAGCATCCGGGTGCACGGCTGGGGGTGGGGGGGGAGACGGCTGGGGTGAGACGGTGGTGCTGCAATGGTTGTGTGTGTGTGTGTGGTCTCGTGTGTCTGGGTCTTATTGTATGTGTGTACATGCACACCTGTGTGTACATGCACACCTCTGTGTGAGTGTGTTTGTCTGTCTGTGTGCATGTGTGTGGTCATTTGCATTTGTCTATATCTAATTGTGTTTTTGTGTTGTGTGTGTGTGTGTGTGTGTGTGTGTGTGTGTGTGTGTGTGTGTGTGTGTGTGTGTGTGTGTGTGTGTGTGTGTGTGTGTGTGTGTGTGTGTGTGTGCTTGCGCATTTGTCCGTATCTAATTGCGTGTGTGCGTGTGGTCATGTGCATTTGTCTGTGTCTAATTGTGCGTGTCGGTGAACACCTCTTGTGGTCTGTCTTTGATTGTTCGTCTGTCTGGTTGTTTTGTTTGATACCGGACCGCATCGTGGGCACGAGACGCACAACTCACTGATGTGTGTGTGGGTGTGTGTTTGTGTGTGTGTACATTCTTGTGCATGTGTGGGGTGTGTGTTTGTGTGTGTACATACTTGTGCGTGTATATGTGTGTGTGTGTCTGTACACGTGTCTGTGAGTATGAGTGTGTGTGTGTGTGCATGTGTGTGTGTGTGTGTGTGTGTGTGTGTGTGTGTGTGTGTGTGTGTGTGTGTGTGTGTGTGTGTGTGTGTGTGTGTGTGTGTGTGTGTGTGTGTGTGTGTGTGTGTGTGTATGTGTGTGTGTATGAATATGTGGCTGTTTCTAAGATCCCCCTTCTGGAGGCTTTCTAAATCAATATGAACCCGTACTGCAGCAGCCGATAAGGACAACAATGCTAAAGTCTGCTGTCAGCCGCGGCCCAATCTCCTCTTCCCCGGTGGCTGGTGTGGGCGGTGTCCACCTCCGTTCTCCCTCAGAGTGTTTTAACCGCTAAACCCGTCCGTCTGTCGTGGAATTAGCAACCCGCACGTTGGCTCCGTAATCCAAGCCCTCCAAATAAGTGGATTAGTGCCCTTGAGCCTTGATACCCTGCAGTCCTCCAGAACACAGCTCCCGCCTTTGTCTGCATCCTCCACTGGCCCCCCCAGGTGGAGGTGCAGAGGAGGTCAGGGTAGACGGGGTCTATAAGGAGGAGAAGGCTGCTGGGGATAAAGCAGGATGTTCCTGTGAACCGGCCCCCCCCCCCCCCCCCCCCCCCTTCTGGGGCAACATCGTGGGGGGCCGGGGAGAGGGTTTGAGGGGGGTGGGGTTGGAGATGGGTGGTGGGTCTGCTTGGGTTTCAGAGATGGGGAGGGGGTTTAGAGATGTTGGTGTGGGTTCAGGAGAGGTGGCGGGGAGGTGGGTTAACAGACAGTGATGGGGTTCAGAGATGGTGGTGGATGTGCTGGTTGGAGGTTCAGGAGAGGTGGTGGTAAGCTGAGTAGTGCTGGGGGTTGATGGGGTTAACAGACTGTGATGGGGTTTAGGGGTTTAGGGGTGGTGGTGGTGGTGGTGGTGGGGGTGGAGGAGGTGGTGGTGGGGGTTGGAGTCCTTGAGGGCTGCAGGCGCTGGGAGTGGTGCACAAGTCCATGACTGGGCCAGATGAATAAAGCATGAATAAAACATCCCGACCGCGGTCTCACGTCCCCAGACTGCGAGGACGGCGGGAGACCTGCTATGCCCCGCACTCCAGGGAGAATGTTGCGTGATTAACAATGGAGACGCCTCTAATGGGACACCAGTGGGGGAGACGGGGACGCAGGGGGGGAGACGGGGGCGCAGGGGGGGGAGGCGGCGGTCCAATCTTGATCCACAAACTGAGAGACAATCAACCAGACGGAGAGCGGGGGGGGTATGGGGCCGTCTTGGGGGTGTTGGGCTGCATGACTGCGCTGGGCTGCTCGGCCCGGTGTGTGTGTTTTACAGATCCTTCAATAAAAAGGTTGGGGGGTTTCAAAGGGCGAATGTTAGTGTTCCATAAATATGAGTCTTAAAACCGGCCTTGTTCCTCCTGATGAATATTCTCTCTGTGCTCCAAGCAGAATAATGGAAGCGTTCGTAGTTCATATAATTTCCTTCTTTCGGGTAAAACTTTGGGTAAGCAATGAGCCGCAGGTGTGCTTTTACGACCTCCTAAATATAACACATTGGAAATCTTTAGGATTCCCCGAAGCCATCGGGGAAATACAATACTGGGATTGAGCTGCGCCGTCTCAGGTGTTCTGTCCGTCTTTACTCTTTGTCTACAATGTCTTTCCCCGCGGCTGTTGGGAAAGCTACTTCTCTCCTCATGGTCGATTTAAACTTCTTGTCCGTGTGTCTGGGAAGAGCGTCGGTTCTGTCCTTCTAGCACCTTTTTCCGACCCCGCAGACTTGTAGACGTGTATCCCCGGGGAGATACGCATCGAGGAAACACTGACCCCTGACAGTAGAATGAAATGCCAAAGCGTACCTGGGCGACATTAGAAACACCGTTCGGTAAATTCATCGTGCCGTTCCACTCTGAAATAACTCCTTCTGCATCCCATCCCTCGGAGGGGAGATATGGTTAATGGACTGCATTTATACAGCGCTTTTCTAACCAGTGGTCACCCAAAGTGCTTTACAATATTGTCTACCATTCACCCATTCATGAACACACTCACGCACAAACGGCAGAGTCAACCACACAAGTCAGGGTGAGGTGTCTTGCTCAGAGACACCTCGGAACTCAGCTCGGAGGAGCCGGGGATCGAACTAGCAACCTTCCGGTCGCCAGCCGACCCTCTCTCTGCCGATCTGTGAAGGCCGATCAGGAGGTCTGTGAAGGTCCATACACAGGATGGGGGAACGCGTGACATAGACCCGGGGCTTTACCAGACTGCAGCGGTCCCAGGGGCCCCAGTCGTTCAGCACGCAGTCGTCAGGGCAGGGCAGCCGGCTCTCGCGGGCCCCCAGGGGCATGTCCTCGGGGTCGCAGAGGTAGTCCTCCACGGGGTCCGAGGGCCCGTCGATGGTGTTCAGCATGCATCTGGGGGTAGGGGGGGGGATGTGAAGGGAGGGGGGATGATTTACAAAGCTAACAACAAAGCTAGCAAGCTTACCGTTATTATTTTGCATTTTATTTATTGTAACTATTACTTATTATATTAATTTAACCTAATTTTATCCATTTGTACTTATATAGAGACAAACACAATTAAATTTTATCTATTTGTCTTGCACATATTTAATTGACAGTAAAGCTGACTTTGACTTTGACTTTGACAAATAACAAAGCTAGCTCTATCTTTGTTGTAAAAAGGGAATGGGTTAAACCATTCAGTGATTGTTAGTGGCTGTCACTTCATAGAACAGTAAGGCTTTTCTATGAACAGCCTTACTGTACCGGCGCGATATAGTTGTTTCTCTTTCATCTGACAAAATGTACTTATTGTAAGTCGCTTTGAATAAAAGTGTCTGCTAAAGGCCCTAAATGTAAATGTTAATGAAAAGATTTTCTGTGAAACTCACTCCCTCATGGTGGCATTTCTTCACTGTTTTAGAACGGTCCAATACAACATTCCTCATGTGATAATTATGCGGAGTGGCACTCATTGAATTACACGAAGGATTAGTGTCTGTACGACACTAAGCCGATACAACAAAGTCAGTGTTTATGGGTTTGATGTAACTTCACAAACACATGCAAGCATGCAAACGCACACAAACACACACCAAGTACACCCCCACCCCCCATACACACACACTCGCACACACACACATGCAGACACACACACACACGGACACTCACTCACTCACTCACTCACTCACTCACTCACGCACGCACGCACGCACGCACGCACGCACGCACGCACGCACGCACGCACGCACACACGCACGCACACACACACACACACACACACACACACACACACACACACACACACACACAGACACACAGCAATCCTTTCCCCTGGCTCTGGTACCTGACTTTGCGGGTCTGGACCCCCTCTCCGCAGTTCTCCTTCAGGTCCACGTTGCTGACCTTCCAGAGGCTCCAGGGCTCGGCCACCCAGACGTACTGGTTACAGTCGCTCTGGCAGGGCACCACCTCGTAAACCTGGGGGACGGGGGGGGGGGGGGGGGGGGGGGGGACAGCATGACTCCCTCTGACCCCCCCAGAAAAAGGTCTTCACACTCTGTGTTCAGCTGAACTGGAGCCATGTGTTCATCAGTTAAAGGGACCCTGTTTTCCCCCCTTTATCGCAGTCATTACCGGCCGTTGTGAAATCGTCCCACTTGAGGATGTCTGACCAGAAGAAGAAGATGGATAAACAGATCTAGGTCTCCTTCCTTCCTGGACTATCCCAAGAGCTAGGCATGAGACGGAACCGCCCCATTGCAGCTCTGGGTGGAACCCTCCCTCCCGTTTTGTCCCAAGTGGACAGATTGTTAAACGGCTTTGCAATGACCCATCTGGCCCCCCCCATCTTGTGGTGAAATAGAGCGCCTTTAATCAAGAGAAAGTGTTATGGCCTGCGTAACGATTCACGGCCCCCTGATTCAGGCAGAGTCGTCCTTACCTGAGCCTGCAGAGGAGAGTTATGTCCGTCGGGTCACGGCGGAGAGGGTGCGAGAGACACGGGGGGGGGGAGACAAAGGGACACAATGGTTAGATGAATGGGGACATGTTCGGTGTGTAGACAGTCAGAGCAGCGCTTGATTAATGCTCGGCCCCCCACAGAAGAGGAGGAGAGGAGCAGGGGCTGGGTCTCTGGCACTGGTACCTGTGTGTTGAGCACGGCCAAGTGCACCGGACCCCCTGCCAAGCCCACAGATTGACACGACGTTAATCTGCAGCTGTGATGTTCCCGCTGGCTCGGAAAAATCCTGGAAGAGCTCTTTCCATACCTCCCCCCCCCCTCCACCCCTCTCCACCCTCCCACCCTCCCCCCCCAAACCGCCAGCCTTATAACCACCCTCGTCCTCGTCTCGCACACCCCCCGCACAACTGCCAGCCCAATAAACCGCTCCTCCTCATCGTGTCTCCCCCCACCCAGGCCCCCACATCCCACACTCCCAGCCCTTAACCACCCACGATCGTCTCCCCCACATCCCAAAGCCCATACCCACCCTTCCATCGTCGTCTCCCACCCCCGCAGCCCCCCCCTCTCGCCCGCCAGACTCAGAGGCAGACTCAACACGCAGGCTGGGATCCGTGTATTTATAGCCTTTGTCTCGTTTGGCGCGGTTTACCGCTCGGTAAATACGAATACCGATATTAGGGAGAAAGGTGTGGACGTTCATCAAGATGTGATGTTTACACCCGGTGCTTTACGCTCTGTTCTTGTTTCTCTCCCGCCCCGGCCAGACGTCCTGTCGCCGTTAGATCCACCCCTCTCGTCCGTGCGATATGATTCAGTGTGACTGTGCTGTTGTTTCTCCTGCTAACAGTTTTATTTCTGCGAGGCTAGGCAGGAGTGTCTGAACAAACAGCTATTTTTCAAACCCCATTACTTATGGGTGTATTCTGTTCTTTTTCTGAGGCTTTTTATTACATTTACATTTATATTATATTGCGTTATATTTCCGTCTTCGATCAGAGCAACCTTTAATGACAGTTTATGAATAATATCTTTGTCACTGCGATTGTCATCTCCGAAACAAAAACCACCGGGGGTGCGAGAGTGCAAGGGTCTGGGGGGGTGGGGGGGGTCCGGTCGGGTCCGCCCCTGTTAATGCGCCGTGATGATGAACAGCAGGCTGTGAGGAGACGGGACGCACATACCTGATTGATGTGGTCCAGCTTGGGGCAGGGCCGCCCACCGTTGTAGGGCTTCTCGCGGAGCCACTTGGAGCGCACTTTGACCCCGCTGCCGCAGGACTTGCTGCAGCGGGACCAGTTGGACCACTCGCTGAGCTTACAGTCCGACGGGCACTGGGATGATGCAGGCCTCCTCGATGTAGCCTGCAACGCACGGAGGGGAGAGGCACACCACACACACACACACACACACACACACACACACACACACACACACCACACACACACACACACACACCACACACACACACCACACACACACACACAACACACACACACACACCACACACACACACACACACACACACACACACACACACACACACACACACACACACACAGGGTCAGTCAGGACCTGGTTTCAGCCCGGACCAGGTCTTAGGTGGGACCTAGGCTAAAAGGTGGTTGTTGGGGGGGAAGACTGTGGGAGTGCATTCCCACCCCTCTTGGTTATGTATCATAAACTTACTGGCTACATTGTCATTCAGTCAGATTAAATCAACGGGTTAGTGCACTGCTTTCCATGCCTGGTCGCACAGAATTAATATTGATTGTTCAGAAAATGAAAGTAATAGCGCTTTCTCCACTTTATACAGCAAATCTATTCCAACACCTCCTCCTCCTCCTCAACCTCCTCCTCCTCCTCCACCTCCCCTCCACTCCTCTCTCTCCTCCTTCTCCTCCCACTCACCACCACCCTCCTCCTCCTCCTCTCCTCCTCTCCCCACCTCCTCCTCCTCCTCCTCCTCCTCCTCCTCCACCTCCTCCTCTCCTACCTCCTCCTCCTCCTCCTCCTCCACCTCCTCCTCCTCCTCCTCCACCACCTCCTCCTCCTCCAACCTCCTCCTCCTCCACCTCCTCCTCCTCCTTCCACCTCCTCCTCCTCCCCCACCTCCTCCTCCTCCCTCCTCCTCCTCCACCTCCTCCTCCTCCTCCTCCTCCCTCCTCCTCCTCCTCCTCCTCCTCCTCCTCCTCCTCTCCTCCACCTCCTCCTCCTCTCCTCCTCCTCCTCCACCTCCTCCTCCTCCTCCTCCTCCCTCCTCCTCCCTCTCTCCTCCTCCTCCCTCTCCCTCCTCCTCTCCTCCACCTCCTCCTCCTCCTCCTCCTCCTCCACCTCTCCTCCTCCTCCTCCTCCTCCTCTCCTTTCAACTGTAATGTGACCGAGGAAGGGGAGCACAACACCTCTTCAGAAAAGGCTGAATGCTCCGGATTGAAGCGGACCCAAGGAGAACCGCACAGAGAAAAAGCGATCCCTTCACAGATGAACCTCCGCCCAGCGATTGATTTCCAGCTCCAGCGTGTGGAATGAACACAGACGCTCGTTCAAAGGTTTTAATTTCATGGCCTGTTATATAAAACCCGACGAAAATACGCAGAGGCATTCAGCGAGGATTGGGGCGAGCCTTATCATTCCAATCTGTTCCCCCCCCGCCCCCCGCCCCTCTCTCTCGATGGTCCGGGAGCCAATGGGGTCATGCCTCAGTTAAGGGGCTCGTTTTAACCTTCTTACGCCCATTATTATTGAGATTAGTTGGAACTCGCCCCATTTCTGGACTGGGATGTAGATATTTTTTGTAGGCCAACAAACACGTGCAGAGCAGGGGGGCTGGGGAGGGACACAGAAAGAAGGTTTGATACTGAAACAAACTGTATAGCTGTGTGTGACTGAGAGGGTTTGATACTGAACCACCGACTGTGTATGATAAGAGAGGGTTTGATACTGAACCACCGTGTGTATGATAGAGAGGGTTTGATACTGAACCACCGACTGTGTATGATAGAGAGGGTTTGATACTGAACTGACTGTCTCGCTCTGTGTATGACCGGGGGAGAGTTTGATACTGAAACACTGTCTAGCTGTGTACAGTATGACCGAGAAGGGGTTTGATACTGAAACACTGACTGCAGCTGCATGACTGAGAGAGGGATTGATACTGAAACACTGACCACTGTACACTTTTGACCTTCAGCTTTACGTTCTGTATAGACTTTGTTCTGGTCCCGCGAGGCTATAGGACTTCTGGGTCTTTCTGGGGTATAGCTTGTAAAACAGGCTCCGCCTCTGATCAGGAGAATCAATGAGCAGAGTCAGCTGAGGAAGAGACGTTCCCTGTAGCCTCCAGCAGCGGACCTCTGTGAAGGCTAAACCTCCGCAATCACAAGGTTCCCACCTTCAAATATCATCAAATCAAAAGCTAATCCATTACAAAATACGATGTTTTATAAGGTAAAAAGCCCATTTCAGGTGCCAAAATCAAGTAAAGTGTGTGTGTGTGTTGGACTCTGGACTGTGTTTGGTTGGTCTGTGGTTAGATACAGGTCATTATGGAGCAGGCCAGGGCATCGTGCTCTCTGAAGCCCAAAGACCCCAGGTAGATGTCTCTGAATGACTGTTCTGTCCTGCCTCAGAACTAGGGGCTCAGATGTTTTCTTTATAAGCGCATAATAACCACCATTATTATAGTCAACATCATGTAACAATCTATTATCGGATAAACACCTGTAGAATGACTCTGCTAATCTGTTTTAAACTGGTCTTTACTGACGCCCGTAATGTATACATGGTTCTCCTTACCTTAATTGTTTTTACTCATTTATTCACTTAATGCACGGCATCATGTGTAATTATGTTTGACATGTTCCACACTTTAAATCTATTCTAATCAAATTGTTTTTCATCACTCCTGTGATTATGTTTGACACTTGTTCCACACTTTAAATCTATTCTAATCAAATTGTTTTTCATCACTCCTGTGTTTGTTTTGTGCACTGCTTGTTGTAAAGCACCCAGTGGGCCACCGAGACCTCTTTCACAAGCAATGATGATGATCGATTTCCATCGTATTAGTTTCACTTAAGGACCGTAGCAGGTCATGCATCAACTTACTAACAACAACAGCTTTGTAAGTTGAAACTGTGGCCCAATCTGGCAACACTGACGCTGGGACGACACACCGAAGCATCTAGCTCATTCCACTCCACCGCAGAATAAATCACAGGCACAGAGTTCACCACACACCACTTCCACTTCCACCACCACAACCATCCCCGCCCTCCCCCTATCCCCTCCACCCATCTCCATGGCCCCCCCCCCCCCCGCCCCCCAGGGACCTGTCTCTCCTGCACTCCGCGCCTCCGTCCCATGTTACTGGATCTCAAACTTCTCCCACTCTCACCGGCTCCTCGCTCGGACCAACGCTCACTCTGATGGACTTTCTTATTTATCCTCTCCCAGCCCTCCCCCACCGCCCCCCCACACACACACACACACACACACACACTCTCCCCCCACTCCCCCCCTGTTCCCGGTGGCTTTGGGCTGACACAAGCGTGTGTTGACACCTAGCAGCAGACGCCCATATGTACTCTGCCGCTCGGAAAGCCTAAGCAACAGAGAAATAAGCTGTTCCTGGTCCACGTGATGGGGAAATAAAGTCCCTTAAATTCGCCAGCCGCCGTGTGCACCGGTTTAACAGCCAGCTCATCGTAATGCTGTGACGCCGCCACTGCCAAATGTGTTAAAAAACGCATGGCCCCATAGCCCAGACTTACTAGCATTTGGGTAATGGCGCGTGTTGGCTTTTTCTAAGCCCCTTCAGACTGAACGCAGGATTAGGCTTGTTGATTTTATAATTATTATTATTATTAGAAGTGTAACACTGTGATGGCACCCCTCTCCCTGGACACTTGGTAAACAAAGTGAGCAACACCCACTGGAGAACACACAGTTCCACCGTTTACTATTGTTTTTCTGAGGAGAAACAAAAAGGAATTTGTTTAAGGTAAAAAAAAGACAAACAGTAACTCTCTCTCTCTCTCTCTCTCTCTCTCTCTCTCTCTCTCTCTCTCTCTCTCCTCTCCTCTCTCTCTCTCTCTCTCTCTCTCTCTCTCTCTCCTCTCTCTCTCCCTCCCTCCCTCCCTCCTTCTCTCTCTCTTTCTTTCTCTCTCCTCTCTCTCTCTTTCTCTCTGCCTCCCCTTCTCTCCCACTTTCTTTCTGTTTCTCTCTTCTACCCCTCCTCCCTCCCTCCCTCCCTCCCTCCTACCTCCCTCCCTCCTCCCTCCTCTCTCCCTCCTCTCCTCTCCCTCTCTCCTCTCCTTCTCTCCTCTCTCTCCCTCTCCCTCTCCCTCTCTCTCTCTCTCTCTCCCTCTCTCTCTCTCTCTCTCTCTCTCCGTCCACCTTCCATCTCCTCATCTCTCGCTCTCTCTCTCTCTCCCCTCTCCCTCTCCCTCTCTCTATCTTAAACCACATACTGTCTCTCCCCAGCCAATCCACAATTCACCTCTGCCTAGGTTAATTGGGGGTCTTGTTTGCATACAGTGTGCATACTCACAGTACAATCCATTATTCTGCACTCCCTTTCCAGTGTCTTGCCGTACAATTGACGCAATCATGGCTAACCCTGTGGCCTGTTGCGGTTTTTTTGTGGTCCTCCTTTCCTCAACACAGCTCACTTGTAATTTCTCCGCGTCTCCTCTTGTCTATGATTATTGCAGCGAGCGTTAGACCTATTGGATCCATCCTCACTCCGCCCTGTGTCAGCCCCTTCTATCGGCGGCAGACCCAGCCAGCGCACACCTCCTCCCTGCCTCTACTCAGAGCCGCGGCCTCTGCGGTGGCTAAGCTCCCCGTCTCCCTCCTCCCCCTGAAGTCTGTGGAGGTCAGAGATAACTGGAGCTCGCCGGCTAAGCGCTATCTTAGCCCAGGGCTAACACAGAGGGCGGTGGAAAGTTCTCTCTGATAGCGGCACCCGCCCCAGCAGGTGGGCAGACGGCAGGGGGGGGGGGGGGGGGGGGGCAGAGACGGGGGGAGAGGAGGAGATGAGAGAGAGAGAGAGAGAGAGAGAGAGAGAGAGAGAGAGAGAGAGAGAGGAGAGAGAGAGAGAGAGAGAGAGAGAGAGAGAGAGAGAGAGAGAGAGAGAGAGAGAGAGAGAGAGAGAGAGAGAGAGAGAGAGAGAGAGAGAGAGAGAGAGAGAGAGAGAGAGAGAGAGAGAGAGAGAGAGAGAGAGAGAGAGAGAGAGAGAGAGATGAGGAGATGGAAGGTGGACAGACAGAGAGCGAGAGAGAGAGAGAGGGGAGAACACTGCAGGGGGGACAGCGAGGACAGAGCACAGACAAGAAGAGAGAGAGACAGAGACAGAGAGAGAGAGAGAGAGAGAGAGAGAGAGAGAGAGAGAGAGAGAGAGAGAGAGAGAGAGAGAGAGAGAGAGAGAGAGAGAGAGAGAGAGAGAGAGAGAGAGAGAGAGAGAGAGATGAGGAGATGGAAGGTGGACAGACAGAGAGCGAGAGAGAGAGAGAGGGGAGAACACTGCAGGGGGGAGGGAGGTGGGAGAGATTTGCGTGATGCGTTTGAGATTTTTCTCTGTCTGCTGTTTACTTCGTCGTTCTCTGGGCTTAGCGGTACAGCTTTCTGTTGTTACTTCCCCTGACACCCCCGTAGAACATTCCAGCATTTTCCAAGGTTTCGATGTCACTCATAGCTTCCAGGGGAAGATGAGCATGCAGACACACACACACACACACGCACACACACACGCACACACATGCACATACACACAACCACATACACAAACACATACACAAAAAACAATTAGATACAGACACATACACACACAGGCACTTTGGAAGCCAGCCTGTCACACCCACGCCCGGATTAACCATTGCATGACTCACACGGAGGTTGTCGGCGGCCATGTTTTAATATGCCCCTCGCCTGTGTACTCACATGCACCCCACATAAACTATCGCTCCATATTCCATTTCCGCAGCGCTTTCATCAATGTTTTTTTTTTGCAACCCCCAGATAAGATGGTCGCATCTCAGAGACAAATGATTAGGACAGATCGGCTCCATCGTTTCCAGCTCTGTGGAAACGATGGATGTTTTCAGGCTCAGAGTCACAAGCCACTCACTGGTCTCAGCTGGGCTGGCTGGCGTTCCACGGACAAAGAAAGATGAATTTTGCTCTGATGATACTGGAATAAATGGTAGCATATCTCCCTGCGATTTCACAGACATTTTAAACACTGCGATCTCGGTTTGCTGTTCCACAACATTTTGAGGCTAATGTTGGTGGTTTCCTTTTTACCACAAAGGGACTGCTTGTGGGTTGTGTTGATTGCCTAAGCCTCACGTGGAAGGGCTCGATTGATTGGCTGGGCTGAGCTGTTGGCATCATCCATCAGCCACATTTGCAGAGTTTTACATTAGCAATGATTTCTTCAATTTATTACAGTCGCTGTCCCGGGGAGTTCTTCTCCCAAATATGATTGGGTCTAGATACCATGTCGCTAGAACCATTCAACCAATCATTGTATTAAAGTGAAGTGTAGGATTGGATGAACTCAAAGGCTGGTCTGAGGTCTGCCTCACTAGGGATCCCAGCGGAGCGCGATGGCTGAACCAGGACACCCGTCAAGACACCAGGAATTAAGATGAAGTCGAATCACTCGCTAAGGAAAGGGTGTCTGTGTGTGCTGCTGCAGGCAGGCAGGAGTCCTTAAGTGTTGGTGTCTGAAGCCTTGCAATATAAATGTTAATGTCATCTGTTGGTGTTCATTGTCACAGGTCTGCCTCAGCACGAAGGCAGCTGGGCTGGGCTGCGTTCACACCACACACCACTTCTTCAGAAGTTCACTTGAAAGTTTGCTAAGCACTTAAAAGCCTTTGGTTCCCTTTGGTTCAAACTAGGATCCTATTGTTGTATGTTGTACGTCCTTGCACTTAAAAAATAGCACGTAGCATTGTGTAGCATCAAAGCCTAGCTTTGTTGTTTACGGGGAAGGGGTTAACCTAGCGATTGCTAGAGCTTGGCACTTGTTTCTATGAACATCCTTACTGTACCGACAGCGACGTATTGTTGTTTAGCAGACGATAAAAGGTTCAGAGCTCGAAATCCCAATGTCCACAGTCTACCTGTGGTCTTTGGGCTTCATAGAGCATCCTTGAAGAACAGGCCCTGACCTCCGTATCTCAACACAACCCTACCACAGTCCAGAATCAAACACACACACACACACACTGATTTTATAGATTGATTTGAGACCTGAAATTGGGATTTTTTTATCTTAAAGAATCTTATTTTGTAATAGGTTAGCTTTTGATTGGATGATATTTGAAGGTGGGAACCTTATGATTGTGGCAGTTTAGCCTTTAGCTGTCCATCTCTGTGTGCGCTCAGATTTGTCTCAGATCTCCAGATTGCTGCTCGCAGGTCAAATCTATCAGTACAACACTCAGATAATGCCCCCTTATCAGACAAGAGCTCAGGGGGATTGCACACGCACACACACATACACACACACGCGGGCAGACACGCAGAGACACACACACACCCACACACACACGCATAGATGAACTCACACACTAACACACTCAAACATAAATAGAGACTTGTACACAGAGTGAAAGAGCGACAAACACGCACACATACACAAATAACCCCAGCCCCACACACATACACACACACACACACACACACACACACACACACACACACACACACACACACACACACACACACACACACACACACGCAAACCCATGGCTACACACACACACACAACACACACACACACACACAACACAACACACCACACACATCACCCACACAACACACACAACGCAAACCTTGCATGGACTCAACAGGATGACAGATAATCAGAGTGATAAGAGAGAAACACACACACAAACACACACACACACACACACACACCCACACACACATACACCCACACACACACACACAGAACCAAAAACACAAGACAGAAGCGCCCCCCACACACACACACGCTCCACCCACCGTGGCTGTTACAGCGTGACGTCTCGACCAGCCGTCCGTCCTGGTCGTAGCACACCATGGCCTGGTAGCGGTAGCCCTGACCGCACTCCCGAACCTCTGCCTGCACCCTGAGGCCTGGCAGCCTCTCAGGGCGGCTCCCCCGCCCCTTGCCGACGCACCACGCGCCGCCGCCCCCCGCCGCCGCCGCCCGGCGCCGCGCGCCGCGGCCGCCCGCC
>OLKM01000455.1:54918-72418 GCA_900291075.1 Melanogrammus aeglefinus | reverse complement strand
CACTCCCCTTCCTTCTTCCGTTCCCCCCCCCTCCTCCCCCTCCCCACACACACACACCACACACACACACACACACACACACACACACACACACACACACACACACACACACACACACACACACACACACACACACACACACACACACACACACACACACCTCCCCCTCCCTGTTCTCAGCAGCAGTAGCAGCATCAACTTAGTTTAACTTTTCCTCGGCGGCCACTGCATTAAACATACCATGATGTTGTCGTTACATAAGTGCTTAAAAGTTGCCCCTCCAGACATTCGCAGTTCCTGTTTTTCCTCCTCGAACATTTTCTCCTCGGTTGGGTTAATTCAATATTTAAGTTGGAGGTTTGGTACTCTCGTGTATAATGAAGACACACAGATAGATAGACATTTACGATTGCCTGCTTGTAAAATCGCATCTAACATGGATAAATGACATTTGAATTTAGATTGCTTGCTGGTGAAATCTTATTAAGGTAGAAAAGAGCAATATCCTTCCAGGAACTAATGTATGAATTGAGTTAAGCATTGAAAGGCTAGCTCTCTCTCTCTCTCTCTCTCTCTCTCTCTCTCTCTCTCTCTCTCTCTCTCTCTCTCTCTCTCTCTCTCTCTCTCTCTCTCTCTCTCTCTCTCTCTCTCTCTCTCGCTCTCTCTTACTGGAAGAGATGGCTCCTGCGGTGTCCACCATTTATGATGCTAATGGCGTTAATGATTCATAATGGTGTTAATGGTTCATGATGGTGTAAATGGTTCATGATTTCGCAAAACGGTTAGATAAAGTGGGTCACAGTAGATCAGGGTTTTGTTAACATTTGAAAATGTAAATGTGTATTGTAGGTCTGCAGACGTTAAATAGCTTGCAGGCAGCCACGTGTTGTAAGGCCCATTGCAGGCACAACGGGTCTTACAACACGTTATTAGATGTGTTTCTGTGTCGGGGTCAAGCTTTGGAAACGCTTTCAAGAGCTAACCTTCAGGATCGTTTATGTTTCAGAACAGAAAGCAATATCAAATCAAATCTAGAGACTTATTACTTACTCATGAGATGAATGCGGTGCTAATCAACTATCCTAATTTGGCTAATGAGCTATGTAGTAAAAGCTGTTATCCAAGGTGACCTACAGTGAATTACAGATAAGTCATTAAAAGTAATTAGGGGTTAGGGGCATCCTGCTCTAGGAAGCCTAGAGATGGAGGCGGACGTCGGGGGGGATCAAATCCAGCCCTCCACGATGGTGAGGCCTACCTGTGTCACAGATGGGGGGGCAGGAGGTCCAGTCACTGAATGGGGTCACGATGCAGTCCTTCTTACAGGGCAGGCTGCACGGGCGTATGGTGCCTGGACGGGGGCCCTCCGGACACCTGGATGACACACACACACGCACACACACGCACACGCACACACGCACACACGCACACACACACACACACACACACACACACACACACACACACACACACACACACACACACACACACACACACACACACACACACACACAACACACACGCACACACACACACACACACACACACACACACACACACACACACACACACACACACACACAAAAGCAGACACGCACGCACAAACACACACGCACACACATGCACAAAAGACACACAAATGCATGCACAGAAACACGCACAGAAACATACATGCGCAAGTGCACACGCACACACACACACACACACACAAAAAACATGCACACACACACAAACAGGCACACACAGACACACACAAATAGAGGACAGTTATTGTAAATGCACACGTTTGTGTTTCCAATATTGCCAAACATAACTCATTGAAAGCCATTAGAGAATGACTCGCACGTCGTCTCCTCTACATTATTGAAGCTCCTTCCGCTGTGTTTTATCAGTCTACCGTCTGCCATTATCTCCTATCGCCATGAGTAAAGAATAATAACTGCAGTCCGCCCCTGGACTGTGGGAATATACCACTTTGAATAAAGCGTCGGATAAATCCTCCTCCAGGATATTGTACGGTGGTGTGGGGCTCCGGAATAATGAACAAGAGATCAAGAGTGTGAGGCAGCAGATTGAAGTGTAATTGTTCAGAGGGAATAAATCAAAAACGTACTTTTAGAAGTACTGCTGGAATACGAATGAGAATCAAGGACGACTCCGGTCCTGGGATCAAGCCCTCGTCACTGTCTCTCCCCCAGCATCATTAACACATCCCGTTACCAAAAGTAGTAGATTTATGCATGAACTCGCCCTGCAAACAAACAGCAGCATCGCATTCGGGGTCTTTGTGAAAAGCCTTTTTGTAAGAGTCCTTTTCATGGCGGCTGCGTTGTTGTCTACAGAGTCCCCCCCTGACTGACACACATTGATTCCAGGAGACTCACGTCTGACAGCCGCGTTCAGGCTAAATGCTCTCTGGCAGAATCGGTACGAGGATGTCCTTCTGACAAAAGATGTTGGTAATGGATGTTTTAGAGCGGCCCGGAGGGACCGCCGCCCGCGTTTGATCAGCCAGACCCCGGCTGCCCTTTTACCATCTGGGGCAATTATCTCTGAAGACTAGTGATGTCTCACTGGAGAGCCAGCGACAGATGAAGGACGACAGAGGAGTGATGGTGTGCTGATTGAAGGGGGCCCGGACGAATGTGTTCCCTTTGGCTTGAAACCTTCTTTGAAGGTGGAAAGAGCAGGCTGGTTAGAACCAGTGGGCCTGAAGACCACAGGGTATTCAGCCCCGGACACCTGACCTTAGTGGATTCCTCATGATAGCATAACCCTCATCAGAAATGAGCGGACAGAGTGGGTCAGGTCTGTCTGGATCAGGCTCCCCAAACATATCACTGTGACTCAAAATGCACCTTCTTAAAACTGCATCCCTCTCTCTTCACCTCTCTATCTCTATTTCGTATCCTGACACTCACAATATTATTTTCTATTGCCCCCATGTTCTTGTATGTTCTGACTTTGCAAAGGCAACTTGACTACCTTGAGAAGCACTATTTAAAGTGTATAGTTATTACCATGATGATTATGATTACTATAGCAGGGAGCGGCGAGTCAAGGGATCGACCACACAGGCCGGCTTTATCCCCCCCCCGCCCGTGTTCCCCCACCTCGATGTACCCACTGAATAACCCTTTTGTGTGTGTGTGTGTGTGTGTGTGTGTGTGTGTGTGTGTGTGTGTGTGTGTGTGTGTGTGTGTGTGTGTGTGTGTGTGTGTGTGTGTGTGTGTGTGTGTGTGTGTGTGTGTGTGTGTGTGTGTGTGTGTGTGTGTGTGTGTGTGAAGACAAACACAAAACAAGACCTGGTTGGAGTAAAAAAGGACTTGAGTTAATCTCTCCCCTGAACCTCCGGGCGTCGCCATGGGGATTTGGGTTTGGCTTGTTTCCTCTCAGTGTGTGGACCCAGTTCGGCTGAGTCATGATTATTACTACGGCGCCAAAGCCGCTGTGAATGAACCAACCGACGCGCTGGCAACTCGGCAGCTAGCTCAGCGTTAGCGTTAGCGCTGAGGGACCGCCGCGGAGCCACGTGTAACACCGATATAGTGGCGACACCGGCGGTGATTCATTTGTAATACCGGCCCAACAGAGGTAAATAATCCCCCTCACTAGGAACAAATCCTCTGGTAGTTGGACGCTGGGGGTTAGCAGCAGCTGCTGGATGATGCGACAGAGGAGGAAGACTTAGCGGCGGCTGCTGCTAATCCACGACTGTCAAGAGTCTTACGGAGAAAAACGAGAGGCCTTGCGAGGCTGGTTATAAGACATGAAGAAGCGTGTTTTTCCGTAACAGTATTTTGAGCCCAGGTTTGCAAACATGCTCAGAGCCAAGCAAAGCTGTAGTAAAACATGGCACTGTCTTTTCAGCCGGAGCTTTGGTTATTTAGTTGAAGGTTTGTCTGTGTCTACGCAGTTTGTTTCAGTGATCTTTTTTTGCCTCGTCTGTTTATTCAACATGCTTCAAAAGGCGAGCATCTGATTGGACGAGGCTTGAATAGGATTCAGAGGGAGGAGGGATTTGCTTGAGGTTTCCTTCTACTGTAATTGAGTTCCAGGCCCCTTTAATGAGGGGCATTATCCAAATTTGGATGATTCAAATTCAATTATGTGCTTGTTTTGTCCGGGGCCAGGAGCTGGCCACAGGTGGCCTCTCGCTGGATCAGCTGCCCACCAGCGGGCTGGAGAGTTCGAAACGAAGGTTTCAGCTTCAAATATCACTGTTCTTTTCTTTGAACATGAATCGATTCCCTCCTGTGTTTAATTTCCTCTGACTAATTGAACTTGGCGGTTACACTCTGACCGGTGTGTCCTATCCTTCCCCCGGCCCTCCGATGACTCAGCTGTTCTTATTACAGAGCAAGATGTTTAATTATAAGCCTATATCGGGTAACGTTCCCTACCTCGAATGATTCCCATTTCAGTTCCAGCGTCTCAGCTGTGCCTTCCTTTCCCATTCAGACAGTTGAACAAAAACAAACAAACTAACAAGAAAAAAAAAAACGTAATCACCACGCAACAGCATAAGTCAATAAGCGAGCTCCAGGTGGTTGAGTTTCCATAATGATCCTTTAACTGGTTTCTTATGAGGCGGTGGGGGGGGGGGGGGGGGCGCACCACCACACCAACGCCCCACAGCACCACCACCCCACCGGAGCTGCGCCTCAGAGCCCCTCCGTCAGGGCGAAACAAGCGCCCCTGTGTTTTAAAGTCTGGCCATTAGGGCTCTGAGTAATAACCAGTGCAGCTGGAGGGGCTACGGCCATTGTTCCCCACCATCTAGCCAGATGGTGGGGAACAATGGCTAAAACTGATTACAGTGTCTGCACAGTACGGGCGTAAAGAAATCAAAGAGTATAAAAGACAAAGACGCACAAGGGCTGGCGGGAAAAGATAAGGGCTAATTAATTTCATAATACAAATCACAGCCCACCAAAACAAGCATGTCATTTGTTTAAGCATAGGCCTCGAGAAGCGACGAGAGTGGGGAGGCTGGGAACATGTGTACCTCAGGCTGGCTCCCTCGGACCTCTCTCTGGGGGTCTGATACTTGTTTAGGGGGCATGAGAGTCTCGAGGCTGGGATGTTTGACTCCCAGCTAGGCTAGGAAGGTAATGAGTTTTCTCGCGTATCAGGAAAAAAAATGCTCTTTCTGTTCTCTTACCTTCATCGGGTCACCGCCCCCGGAGCGGGGAAGCCGAGATGACGGCAAGAAGAAAAACAGCAAAGACGAGGAGCATTTTGACTCATCGTTTGTCGCGGCAATATGTGAAAGATGTAACACAAAGGGATGACCGTCGATCAGAAGTCCTGCCCTTGGAACGCATGGAACGGACATGGACATCCTGCTAGGAAGTCCCGCCCTCTCTGTTACCACTAAACCAATGGAACGGACATGGACATCCTGCTAAGAAGTCCCGCCCTCTCTGTTACCATTAAACAGAACAGGCCAATCACAAACTGCCTACAACCTCTCTAGGGTGAACGGTTGGTGGGATGTGATACCTGGTTGAGATTGGCCCCCAGACAGGGTAAAGGTTAAAGCATGACAATAACAGGAAGTACTACATTCTTCTTCAGATTCCTTGGCGAGTTGCCCTCAACCCTGACCTGCTCCTGAATGAAATGAATCCGTCAGACATAAGTGTCTGTGAAACGATGAAATGAAGTGAACATATTACTTCATGTTAGTTCAAATGAAATCCTTTGTGGTTTGACGTAGGTGGGGAGGAGCTGATGGGGTCATGGGGGGTACGGGTGTCCATGAAGGTTTGAGAACACTGCCTTTACAGCCTCAGCATGATAAAAACATGTTGAGCCCCACTCGGAGTGCGACAGCGACTCTGTTGGTGTTTGTTTGGGGATTTTCTTGGTTTTATTTCAGAGCGGTCGGGCTACAGCAGCACCAGAGAGGCCTGAGGCGTTGATATATTCATCTGCCTCTCCTTCATGGGGCTCTCACTGGGAGGCTTTGAGTTTAGGTGTGTGTGGGTGGGTGTTTGTGTGTTTCTCTGTGAATTTATTGGGCTTGTGTGTGTGTTGCGGTATGTGTGTGTGAGGGGTTTATGTGTTCATCCGAGAGATATGTGTGTGCCCGTGTACATACGTGTTTATTATGCATGCATGTGTCCATATATGTTTGCGTAAATGCGTTTATTGTACACATGTGTTTGAATGTTTGCATTGTTTGTGTAAATTATTTATGTAGTGGTATGCTTATAACTTTATTGTGCATGGCTGTGTGTGTGTGTGTGCAGGGGCATGTGTTTGTTGCGCTAGCGCTCACGTGTGTGTGTGTGTGCGCGTGTGCTTGTGTGTACAGTCTGCATATGTTCATTATGCGTGTACTTGTGTGTTTGTGTATGCGTGTGTGTGTGCTTGTGTGTGTGTGTGTGTGTGTGTGTGTGTGTGTGTGTGTGTGTGTGTGTGTGTGTGTGTGTGTGTGTGTGTGTGTACTTACATGTGGGAACTTATTTGTGCATGTGTGTGTGTGCATGTGTTCATTATGTTTGTGCTTCTGTGTGTGTGTGTGTGTGTGTGTGTGTGTGTGTGTGTGTGTGTGTGTTTGTTTATGCGTGTGTGTGCGCAAGCTTGTGTTTGTGTGTGTGTGTGTGTGTGAGTTTCTGTGTTTTGGGGGGTGTGTGTGCGTGAGCCTCAGCACCTCGGGCTCTCTGGGAGACAGCCCAAGAGCCCCTGTGTGTGCATCAGACAGAACACATCTGCATAGGCAGGGCACTGCTGGGGTGCGTTTGTTTATTCCACCGGGGTCCCCCGGGTGCACTGATCAAGTATATCTGTCAGCCAGATGAAGACTCGCAGGGCAGCTTTTGAACCGTATCAAGGCGCCAAGCAGCCGAGGCAGGAACCCCCCCGTCGCACAACAACAACAGCCCTGAACAACGCCCCCCCCCCCCGCCCACCCCCTGGTCTGACATCTGAGAGCCCTAATTACTTCCTTTGGTCTTTAATGTCCTGGAGTTTGACTTATGTTTGTAGACACACTCACAACAAGCTCCCGCACACAAACAAATGTGCACGCACGCACACTTGCAGACGCGCACGCACACACACACACACGTACGCAGGCACGCTCACGTTCAGACAAGCACCCAGGCACACGTGCAGTCGCGCACACTTGCAGAACACGCACGCACCCATGCAGACGCGCACGCACATGCACACACACACAGACACGCGCAACACACACGCACACTCTAGCACACATCACAAGTCAGACACACATACAAAACCCACACGCCCCCTTGTAATCCATGTATTGCTCCCATGTCCTGACACTCGTCCATTTCCTCGAACCCTTCTGGGTTAAAGAACCCTTAACCTCTTCACAAAACCACAGACCAAACCATCCAGCGCGGAGCAGCAGGAAGAAGAGGAGTGCTTTTGTGTTGCTCTGCACAGACAGTGCTGATTCCAGCTGAAACGCGGCTTACAGCCTCTGCTAGCCCCGCGCCAGGGCGCCGGAGAATGAAAATCTCCCTCTTAAGACTTCAAACACACTGTGTTTCCCAGAGGCGGCCGCCGCCATACTCCACACGCCAGCAGAAATACAGCAGGTCCTGGTGAGGAGTGAGTGTGTGTGTGTGTGTGTGTGTGTGTGTGTGTGTGTGTGTGTGTGTGTGTGTGTGTGTGTGTGTGTGTGTGTGTGTGTGTGTGTGTGTGTGTGTGTGTGTGTGTGTGTGTGTGTGTGTGTGTGTGTGTGTGTGTGTGTGTGTGTGTGTGTGAGAGAGAGAGTGTGTATGAGTGTGTGTGTGAGACTGTGAGTGTGTGTGTGTGTGTGTGTGACAGAGTGTGCAAGAGTGTGTGTGGGAGAGTGTGTGTGTAAGAGTGTGTGTGTGTGTTTGCGTGCGCATGTGTATGAGTGTGTGTATCTTTTTGTGTGTACATGTGTGAATGTGTTTGTGTAAGTGTGTGTGAGAGAGTGTGTGTGTGTGAGAGAGAGAGAGAGTGTGTGTGCGTGCCTGCGAGTGTGTGTATTTTTTTGTGTGAATGTGTGTGTGTGTGTGTTGTAGGTGCATGTGTTTGTGTGTGTGTGTTCGAAATGCATGTGCTTGTGTGTGTGTGTGTGTGTGTGTGTGTGTGTGTGTGTGTGTATTTTCTGTATATGTGAGTGCATGCGTGCGTGTGTGTGCGTGCATGCTTGCTTGTGTGTGTGCTGAAACATTGCTGTGTCTGGGCAGCAGACAACCCAGGGGGAACAGACTCTATTCAGCACCACGGAGAGCTACCAGAACCCAAGGATCAGTTTGAAAGACGCACACAGGAACACACAACAGCTGTACCCTCGTGAAATATAACTCAATGTAGTATATGACGGGAAATGTTTGACACTACATTTTATAAGCCTACCTTTTCATTCAAGTTGTTGTGTTTTAATAATCATTTATTAATTAATTTTACTATTTTGGTCATTGAGCAGCAACTAAAATGATTCCCATCCAGGTAGTCTTGGGGCACCTGGGTCTATTGCAGAGTGGCAGAACGGTGTCATTGGGTATCAAACGCCATAACTTGGAGCTGGAAGGCCACATCCATTACACTACACAACATAATCTGTATTCAGCTATATTCTTGGTTGCGTTCATCAGGGCATTGTTTACAATTAGGGCATTTAGCAGACACTTTTATCTAAAGCGACTTACATCGTTTAATACACACATTGACACACCGACGGCAGAGTCAACCATGCAAGGCGACAGCCAGCTCGTCAGGAGCAGTTAGGGTTAAGTGTCTTGCTCAGGGACACATCGACACTCAGCTAGGAGGAGCTGGGGATCGAACTCGCAACCTTTCGGTTGCAAGGTTAACTGCTCTACCTCCTGAGCTAAGCCGACCCCGTTAATTGATTAAATAAATGAAATAAGCAATAACTGCTGTAATTGCCAGGATGTGTACACAGGTAAGGAATCTGGTGTACAAAGGTAACATTATGGTGGTGTTGATGTTAAGACCAGTGCTTCACTGGTCCCGGATCAGATGTCGTTAAACCCAGTCGTTAACATCATCAGTCTAACCGAATCTCCATATATCAATTACTTTAACGACAGCAGGAAAGGCGGCAACGCAAAATGATCGAGTGAGGGAGGCGGCGCACACCGAATAAAAGTATATGAAGCAAAACCCCTGCATCCAAAACGGCCCGATTCCATTCCGGTTAGCGGCTGCTTCATTAAACTAGTGTGCGTGAAGTGTAAAAAACAAAATGACCCCCCTAAACCATTACATCTCCGAGTCCCCAAACCTGATGGCATCCTAGTCTCCTTCTCGCTCGGCGAAAACTCCAAAACACACACTGTGTTCACTTACTTTGAACGACGATAGCCTTTTAATTCATGACCACGCTGGTGATTGTGATGATGAACTCCTACTGGTTGCTTATCCAAAGCCTGCACTCCGCTGAGCCAATGTTCCCTTTGGTTTGGTGGGACGTGTGTTTCTTTAATAACAACCCACCAAACCGAATCACACACTTCTGTTGATGTCCCCCTCTATCTCCCGCCGCAGAGCCGTCGGGTCAATAGCTGAAATAATCTCTCCGACCAGGCATTCATCTTCATTTTAATACTCGCCACTCGCTGTGAATCACATTTACCTTGTGCGACCGCCTCGATCCCACAACCTGAATAATTTATCCAGATTTCCTCTCGAAGGAGTTTTAACTACGCTGGAAAAGTGTGAAGGAACAAATCTGCTGCAACTGACTCTCAGGTCCTCTGCGACCGCTGAAAGGCCCGACAGTTACTTTCTTGTGAGAGGTTTGTTTGCGTTTCCCTTCAGCGCCACGTGATAATCAGGTTCATCCGCTCTGTTGCAATGGGGAAGATAGCGGAGTGGCTGGGGAGTCTGACTCCGAGCTGAGAGGCACTGGATCTAATCCCTCTGTTTCTGCAGCCGTCTCCTCCATGTCCTTAAGCGAGACATCCTTGGCTCAGCCTTACCTGCTCTGTTACGAGCGTATCTGAGCCCCAGTGTTAGGTCACCTGGATTGGAAGTGTCTGCTAAGTGACTAAATAGTAATTTCTCATGGCCCGCTTTTTTCGCTGAAAGGTAGACTTAAGATAAAATAAAGTGAAACTTTGTGGAGACAAAGAAGGTAAGCGGGAGTAGGTGATTCATCTCGCATGGGGCGGGTGGGAGGCGCCGTGGCTAGCTGAAAACATAGCATCGTCTGTCTGCCTCATGATTAAACTGCCTTAAACTATCAGTGCTATCTAATTACTGTCATTATCATCAATGAGAAACGAGCAGGGCCAGAAATGGTTGGGTTAATTATCCTTACGGGCAGCGGCAGATTATTTATGTACTGCGCTCGCCTGCGGAGCTCAGATAGCAACTGTTGGTTAACTTCCCTGTGCGGCTTCAAACTTCATCATGGTCGTTCCTCCTGAGCTTTCGCTCGCTTTTTCTCTGTCCATCTCTTATCTATGTTTCTCTTTGTCTCTCTCTCTTCCTCTCTATTCAATATCCATTCAGATAAGAATCGGCCATGGAAAATAAATATTTGCATTGTGAAAGCAGTTTAAAATATAAGACCCACCATCCTCAATATTGTGTGCCCCCCTCTCTGCTTTTTTACTGAAGAGTCAGAGTGGAGAGAAACCGAAATGAATGGTCTGTTAATTTCATCTCCATTTAATCATCACAACAGAATCAGATCCAAGTTAAACTGGTTCCGTCTATACTCTCACCTCCCCACTGCCCATGGGCAAGGCACTCATCATAGCTGTAGTTTATCAAGCATGCTTAACTTTAATTATTCGACAAACCCCCCTCACATCGTCCTCTCAGACCCTAGAGCCGTTGGAATGATTAACTACAACCAGCAATCATCGCATACTGTGGTTGGGAAGTCAAGAACAAAGAGCCTTCCACAAACCTTTCTTTGTAATGGCTGGCGATCTGAACTCATACTTTGGGATTCATTACTTTAATTAAAGATAGATAGACAAGGGTGCAACACCAAATCCAATCCTCTCCTCTTAGTTATAACTATTTAACCAGTGTAGTTTAATGTTTGTATGTATGTATTCTTTATACCCTGTTTATTCCATTTGGCCTTACTTTAAAATGTACTTTAGCATCTATCGTCTGTCTGTCTGTCTGTCTGTCTGTCTGTCTGTCTGTCTGTCTGTCTGTCTGTCTGTCTGTCTGTCTGTCTGTCTGTCTGTCTGTCTGTCTGTCTGTCTGTCTGTCTGTCTGTCTGTCTGTCTGTCTGTCTGTCGTCTGTCTGTCTGTCTGTCTCTCTGTCTGTCTGTCTGTCTGTCTGTCTGTCTGTCTGTCTGTCTGTCTGTCTGTCTGTCTGTCTGTCTGTCTGTCTGTCTGTCTGTCTGTCTGTCTGTCTGTCTGTCCGTCTGTCTGTCCGTCTGTTTGTCTGTCTGGTGTCTGTCTGTCTGTCTGTCTGTCCATCCATCTATTTACGAAATGACACTTGCAGATGTCACCACTGGGAATCACCCAAAAATGGAACATTCCTGATCTCAAGTTTCACTGGTTCTACTGGTTCTGTGGGGTTCCTTACTTCTTGGGCGGGACCTGTCCCACGTTGACCCGGACACAGATGACCTTGCGCGTCTGGACGCCCGTGGAGCAGGAGGTCAGGTCCTCGCTGCCAGTGCTGTTGGTGGCCCCGGCGTTGGGGTCCTCCGTGCAGGTCCCCCAGGGGCCCGTCTGCCAGTGGTACACGGTGCAGGCGTGCTCGTTGCAGTTCCTCACTTCCTGCAGAGCGCTACTGTTTGGACACAGCGCTCCCCCTGGTCAACACAGAGCATTACATCAATAATGCTTCAAGGTCAGCAGTCAACCCAGAGAGCAAACTTTTACACGCATAAGTCAGTCGGTCAATTATCCTTCAATCAAGAGAGCAAATTATCAACCAATCAGTCTAGCGATCCGTTAATCAATCACCCAGCAGTCAATTTATCAGCCAAGCCTACATCATTCATCTACTGTATCTATATATGTACTGTATATAAAAATAAGTTAGGATGTAACCTAAAGACAGATAGAAAGATCTACAGGTCTACTATTGCATCAGATTGTCTGAAACCTTCCAACTGCAGGAAAACCTGGTCGCCTCCATATTCCTAACTATCACCATAATGAGGTAACGGTGGACGGAGAATGTGCGTGACGTCTGTTCTAAATAGCGATGGCGGCCTTACAGTGTGCCAGGAACACAAAGCAGGACACAAGTCCAGCAGCCTAAAACCTCCTCCAATCAGATCCTGGAATCCAGTGCTCATGCAGCTTATTCAGGTGCCATTGTGTAGAGATGATTGTTCTGGAGCCAAGCCATCCCTCGCTCTCCCTCTCTTCCTCTAACTCTCTCTTCAAAACGCTCTCCCTGTTCGACTCAAAAAACGCTCTCTCTCTCTCGCTCTCTCACCCTCTCGTTCTCTCTTCAACACACTCTCTCCAGTTCCATCGGCATCTATTTTCCGTTCACTGATGTTCACATTGAGTAATTAACAGAAATGCGCAGAGGTCTCTCTGTCTCTTTGTCTTTCTCTCCCTCCCTCTCTCTCTCCCTCCTTCACTCTTCCGTCTCCCTCTCTCCCTCTGTCTTTCCCTCCTTTCATCTTCCCTCGCTCTCTCCTTCCTTCCCTCCTTCCCTCTTCCCTCTCCGTCTCTCCCTCCTTCCATCTCTCCCGTCCCTTTCCTCCCTCTCTGTCTCTCCCTCCGTCCCTCCCGTCCCTCTCCCCCCTCTCTCTCTCTCTCCCCCTCCCCCTCCCGTCCCTCTCCCATATCTCTCTCTCCCCCTCCCCCTCCCGTCCCTCTCCCATCTCTCGCTCTCCCCTTCTCCCTCCCGTCCCTCTCCCGTCTCTCTCTCTCCCTCTACCCCTCCCGTCCCTCTCCCATCTCTCTCTCTCTCCCCTTCTCCCTCCCGTCCCTCTCCCATCTCTCCCCCCCATCCCTCTCCCCTCTCTGTCTCTCCCTCCATCTCTCCCATCCCTCTCCCCCCACTTGCCACCCCTTGTGTCAGAAGTAATTGACCGTGCTTAATGGCTTCATTTAAATACGGGTTTGAGTGACATTATGGGCTGTACAGAATTCTCGTTGCTGTGGTTAGTTTTTTTCTCCTCCATTAATTGAAAGTCGTCTGTGTAATGAGAGACAATGATCAACAGAACAGGATGTGTTGGAGGAGCAACAAATCTCACCTTAATGGGGAATCTGATTTCCTCCCGCTGGTTGGTTAATGCTAACTGGGCTCACTAATAACTCATTAGGGTTCTAGTTCCAAAGCTAGGTAGCACTAGCGTGATCACAGGCTGTTATATTAGGTAACTGTTTTGATGCTAGCTTTTAAAGCTAGCTAGCACAAGTGTGTTATTGAGCTGTTCCGTTCGCCAACTGCTGTGATGCTAGCTTTTAAAGCTAGCTAGCACAAGTGTGTTATTGAGCTGTTCCGTTCGCTAACTGCTGTGATCCTAGGTTTCAAAGGTAGCAAGCACCAGTGTGTTATTGGGCTGTTCCTTTAGCTTACTGCCGTGATGCTAGATTTTAAAGCTAGCTATAGCACTAGGATGGCCATTAGAATGTTTCCTTAGCTGGTAGCCTACCACGGTCTGGTCTCAGCATCTTGGATGTTTGTTTCATATGAGAAGGGAATTTTCAATTTGTTTTTTTTATGGATACGATTTTATTTATAAATGCAATACACATCTTGTAGAATATGTTCATATAATATTAACGGTACAATTTGCTGACTCTTTCATAGTGTCAACACTCAGAGGAAATCACTTGTCCACATATCAAATCTGTCTGCCATCGTGGCACACATACACAGCCAGATCCCATCACAACATAACCCCCCCAAATTTATTTTTCATGATGGACATTCTTTCATAACCTGATCTAACTTTTCTTTTATCTTCCTCAGATGCGATATAAAAAAAAGAAGCAAATAAGCAATTGCTACTCTACAGTCGTAGTTTTATAAAAAAAAAAACACTTTTACCGGAAATCTTTGGAAGTTTTGACAGCCGTGAACGACCTTTAAAAAAACACGAAAAGCAAATTTAATCATATTTAAATTAAACACTTGAAATCATTGTACCACAAAAACAACTAACAGCTAGGATCTAAATCGAAAACTATTACACTAACAACTGAGGAAGCGAAACTGCGCTACCATTTATGAATTATGATTTTACCCAATTATGAGGAGCTTTAAGGGCATCACGCCAGTAAAGGTGTTTATAAAAGACTTAATGAATAAACACAAGCAATACTTTATACTGCTTGGCAAGTGTTAACAGGGTTGGAGGGGGTCAAACACAGCTAGGAGCTAACATTAACACACAATCACGAATGTCGTTATAGAATTACCCTCCATTACTGAGATCCAAGCCACTACCATAGAGGCGACTGTCAGGAGAAAAGCACACACACACACACACACACACACACACACACACACACACACACACACACACACACACACACACACACACACACACACACACACACACACACACACACACACACACACACACACACACACACACACACACACACACACACACATCACACACACACACATCAAGACACACAAACCACACACACGCATCAACCCACACACACACAAACACACACAGAACCAAAAACCCCGCACACACATGCATCAATACACAGCAGAATGTTTGGTGACATTTCAGTAAGAGACAAGAGCGAGAAGCAGGAAGAGTGAAGCAGACATACACCGCGCTGCCATGTGTACAAAGACCCACACACACGCTAGAGGGAAGATCTTAGAGGACAGATAGAGGCAGATAAAACAGTCTGCCAGTCAGTCAGGAATAATCAGTGTTCTAGATAAGCAGACTGGTTCAAATTAGGCCAGACTCGGCAGACACACAGAGTGTGAAATTCCGCCTGTTGCTGATTGACAGCAGAGGACGACATGAAAGGCCATGACTGAGCCTATACCAAGCTCTATATGAATATATTTTGAATTCTGAAAGGAGGTAAAGGTACACACACACACACACACACACACACACACACACACACACACACACACACACACACACACACACACACACACACACACACACACACACACACACACACACACACACACACACACACACACACACACACACACACACACACCTGCATGCACACAGCCACAAGTCAGCAAATTCAATATACAAAATACTCTCTGCTAAACACATTACACCCTTACTTCCAATGTGCACATACACACACGCAAACATCCCCCCGCACACACATAAACACCCAAACATTTACACACCACACACACACACACACACACACACACACAACACACACACACACACACACACACACACACACACACACACACACACACACACACACACACACACACACACACACACACACACACACGCATGCAAGCACCCACATGCATACATATATACATACATAGCCACACAGCAAACTAATTCTCTCTCCGAAATGCAATTACCGCTTTTCCTTACACACACACACCACACACACACACACACACACACACACACACACACACACACAACACACACACAACACACACACAACACACACACACACACACACACACACACACACACACACTTGCACAGTCACGCACACGCACACACACATAGACACACACACAAACAAACACACTCATACACAAAAACTGTCACACAGCCACACACACCCTCTCCCACACATAATCTTCAACCCACACTTTCCAACCCACTCATACACACAAACACACACACACACACACACACACACACACACACACAGCACACACACACATCACACACACAACACACACACACACACAACACCACCACAACACACACACACACAACACAACCACAACACCACCACACACAACTCCACACACACACACACAACACAACAGCACACACACACACCACACACACACCCACGCCACACACACCACACACACACAACACCCAGACTCAAACCACACACACACACACACACAGCACTCCCAGACCCACTCACCACAACACACAACACACATGCCTCACACACACCACAACACACAACACACACCACACACAACACACCACACACACACCCACAACACTCCATCCCACCTCCCCACCCTTGCTCACCCTCCCCGGCGTTGTAGGCCAGGATGGAGCGCGTCCTCATCTGCTTCCCCGAGGTCTCACCTGGAAGCACGGGCTGGAGCAGCGGACCCGGGTCCAGCAACTCGCCTCAGCACACAGTCCTGAGACAGCCGGCAACCAGCAGGACACCAGCTGCCGGGGGCACACAGGCTCGCATGCGACAGGTCCCTCTGTACCACCTCACACCTGATGCTGGCGGGCGAGGGAACAAGAGGGAGGACACGGAGCGAGAGCAGAGAGAGGACAGCCACAAGGGGCGGATGAGGGGGATCCAACGGGCAGGACAGGGGAGCGAGCAGCGGTGAACTAGATCTTCTGTTCATCAACGTAGGGGGGTCTGGCCGACCACACCGAACGACCACCAACGCGGTACGGACAAAACAGACGAGGATGAAAAGGCAGACAGACAGACAGACAGACAGACAGACAGACAGACAGACAGACAGACAGACAGACAGACAGACAGACAGACAGACAGAGGACAGACAGACACAGAACAACAGACGACAGACAGAAGTGAGATAGTGAGAGGAGACAGAAAGCGATGGGGATGGAGGGGAGTAGAGGAGGGGGGAGAGACAAAAGCAGGACCGAATGCAGAAATGCAAATAGATCCACGGGATCGACTAGCAGACTGACCCACAGACAGACTAATGGATGGACAGACTGTGAAGCAACCCAGGAAGCGTCCTCTAGCCCGAGAGCTAGACAAGAGGGGCGGGCGGGACAAGGGGGGAGCCCTGAACAACTAGTGTGTGAGGAGTCAAGGCGGTAGAAGATCAGGCAGGCGGGGCAGCGGCCCCCAGATGGTAGGGTGAGAGCGACGAGTCGAGGGAATACGCACACACAGGACCACCGTGTGACTCGATGATGGGTCACAGGGTCACGTATGGTAAACTATAGACGTAGGTGTGATGCACCCACACCCCACACCCACACCCACTACTTCACACCCATCACCTACAGCCATACCCACACCGGCCCACCCACACCTCATACTACCTTCACACTCACACACACACGACATCACACACGCACATGATCACCACCACACACACCCCACACCCAGACCCACACTCACAGCACACCCACACCCACACCCACACCCACACCCACACCCACACACACACCCACACCCACACCCACACCCACACCCACACCCACACTCACACACACACACATACTACACACACCCACACATGGACACACACACACACGGACACACACACACACCCCCGGTGAGATTAAAGCTACACACATATCAAATGTTCTGTACACTTTGTAAACATGAGTGCACGTGTATTGAACATGGGTATGACATGTATCCATTGTGCGTGCAGGCGGGGTCAGTAGAAGAGTGCACG
>OLKM01000455.1:26310-38938 GCA_900291075.1 Melanogrammus aeglefinus | reverse complement strand
GAAGGGGATGCGATGCAGAATCCATCTACGTATAAACATAAAAATCTAAATGTAAATACAGGATAAAGAGATTGGCTGTAGCGATGTTTTGGTGAATGTATTCAAGTCGCACCGCACGGGAGATATTCGTGTTTTTGTATTCGCCCATGGGTGTGATTCAAATGCGATCATTCTTGCACATCAATAACCATCTTATACATCAACCAGCTCCTATGACATCCTATCAGCTGACCCCGAGTGGGGTCAATCGGATGGGGTCATATGAGATGCATCTGTTAGCGCTGGGGAACTTTGTAGATTATATACAGAGCAGCAGAATGTAAAATCTCCCCAATGAACCTGAATGTTGTTGTGATTCAGTTTATACTGATTTAAAATGATATTCACGAGGATGTCTTTCAGCAATGTGCTATCCTATGATAGCAGACACAACCACATACTAGAATAGATGAGGTTTCAGTATGAAGACTTTGTATACCGTACTTGTAAAATAATACATTTTGAAACGCAATCAATTGAGTCTTTCAAACCTCCTTCTTCTCTGGAAGTTTGTTGACCTTGCAACTCGTTTATCTCCCTAGTTATCCAGTTCTATTAATTAAGCTCATAAAAACAGAGAGGAATTACAAGGCACATTTCAGAGGCTAATGCGAAGGTAGCTTCACAGTCCAGCCGTGCTCTGTATATTTTGCACGGGAGTAGCCAGTGTGGGTCTGAGGTGCACAAAGACAACTTCAACTCGTTGTTCAGAGTTCACCTAGACTCTGCATAGCCTCTGCCCTTATGTTGTACGTCTTGGCACTAAATGTACGCACTTATTGTATGTTGTACGTCCTTGCCCTTAAAGTTAGTAACTAAAGTTAGCATCATGTAGCATCATCTTATCCTAGCTATCTTTGTTGTGTAAGGGGAATGGGTTAACCTGGTGATTGGTTGGTTGGTGATTGTTGTTTCTCCTTCTTTTGACAAATGTAGTTATCGTCAGATAAACACCATTCTTCTATTTTATGTTTTAATTCCCTATTTCTGATGAAGCCATCATGCGAACGTCAGGGACAGGGGGTAACAGGAAGAAAGGCAGAATCGTAGTCATTCAAGGGGAAATAGAGACCTTTCCATAAAAGTGGAATAGTTTGACAGCAACATGCAAAACTAGCATTCTCTCATTCTTTCTACTCTTTTGTGTTAAGGAGGAAGTCACTGCCGTACACTGGATAGGTTCCTACATGATGCAGTGAGATGAATGATATTCAGCCACATTTTTTAAATGCTGCCTCAACAGCCGTCTCCCACACACACACACGCAAACAGACATACACACATTTGATTCATTTATTTGGAATGACCAATGCTACAACACCATAGCATCCAAATATTAATAAAGACACACACACAAACAGAGACACACATACACATACAGATGTATACACATTAAACACCCCCACACACACACATGCAGACGCACACCAGACACACACACACACACACACACACACACACACACACACACACACACACACACACACACACACACACACACACACACACACACACACACACACACACACACACACACACACACACACACACACACACACACACACACACACACACACACACACACATAAAGATACAGTCACATACAAACAGACACGCACACACACACACACATACACGTACACATACACATACACATACACACACACATACAAACTGGCCGCTACCTTCCCATACCTTTTTTCCCCGCCTGGTCGTCACAGTTCTCGAAGGTGCAGGGCCCCCAGGCTCCCCAGGGGGACACCTGGCACTCGGTGGGGCAGGGAAGGTGGCACAGCTGGGAGCGGCCGGGGATGGGACCCTGGCACAGCTGGTTCTGCACCGGGGGGGAGGCTGGTGGTGGCAGTGGAAAACTCCAGAAGTTAGCATAGCACGTTAGCCTAGCACAATGACATGGCACTTTATGGCGTAGCAAGTTAGCGTAGCATGATAACATAGCACATTATGGCTTATCATGGTAGAATAGCACAATAACATGGTTCTTTGTGGCATAGCATATAAGCATAGCAGAATAAAATGGCACTTTACGGAGTAGCATGTTAGCGTAGCATAACAACATGGCACTTTATGTCGTTGCATATTGGCAAAGCAAAATAACTTGCCCATTTATATCTTTATATCACTTTATATCATGGGTGGAGTTGGAGAAATTTGCAGATACACCCGTATTTTAAGAAGCGCAGGTTTTTTGACTTTTACAACATAAACCAGTTTCAAACCAGCAGGAATGCAGTTTTAAACTAATACGACGGCCGTTCTCATCTCCAGTTGTGCCGGTTGATCATACTCTTCTGGGCCCTGACACTGAAGCAGAATAATAGAACGCACACAGACACACAGATCTATTCCTGTCCTCTCGTAAGTCTCATAAGAGAAGACAAGTCTCTTAAGACCAGAGCTTTAAAACATGGAAGAAGTGCTATGTAATAAACCAAACACACCACGGAGGAGGAAGTCCGTCTGTGACACACTGCCGTGTCTCCCTGCTGCTTCCCCTCTGCATTGTTTACCCCCGCCTGCTCGCGTGGCAGAGTGATGAATTGGCCATGATTACCCAGCTCCTCTCTGCAGAGTCAAATCATAAAGGCAGGCTGCACCCAGCCCCGCTGTCTCTCACGGGGGGACTCCCCCGAGACCACTGGAGACCTCGATCCCCACCCCCGGCTCTGCTTCACCACGATCCCACCCTCAGCTCACTGGAGACCCCCCCCCCCCCTCCTCCCCCACTACCCCAGCCTTAGCTCGCAAGACATAATTATTATGATGACAGCTGACGGTGTGATGGCAGAAGCGTTGGAGCATGCTTGCTCCATGGAATGCATTCATTCCTGCAAGGGTTCCCCTGCTTCACAGATTCTGTTCTGGGTACACAGCAGAGAGAGCTAAGGGTGCTGGATTTAGCCTGAACACCCGTCTACGACCGAGGCTGAGAGACAAGGGATTGAAGACGCTATCTTTCTTCCACAGAGAGAGAACGAGAGAGAGAGCGAGGGAGAGAGAGCGAGAGAGAGAGAGTGAGAGAGAGAGAGAGAGAGAGAGAGAGAGAGAGAGAGAGAGAGAGAGAGAGAGAGAGGAGAGAGAGAGAGAGAGAGAGAGAGAGAGAGAGAGAGAGAGAGAGAGAGAGAGAGAGAGAAAATGAGAGAAAGGGGGGGGAGAGACCGAGAGAGCGAGAGCGAGAGAAAGGGAGAACACAGATCTGTGGGGACCCACATCTCAAAATGTCCTCTGAAATCCATCTCCGTGAATGAAGTTGATTCCCGAAGTGTGTGAGTGGGATGCGCGTTAGCTGTCATGCAGTGTGTGTGGGGGGTGCTGGTGTTCAGGGCACGGCATTGGTTTCACTCTTATCTGCATGCTTGCAGGGCGCTCTTGCTGATTAGAGAAGGCACTGTGTACGGCTTTGACTTCCACCCCTCGTCCCCAGCAAGGATCCTCCGTCTAATTGAAACTCCGGGGTCTCACTGCTTATTGATGGAGTCACGCCACACACACACACACACACACGCGCGCACGCACGCACGCACGCACGCAGGCACACACACACACACGCGCGCACGCACGCACGCACGCACGCACGCACACACACACACACACACACACACACACACACACACACACAACACACACACACACACACACACACATAGACACACACACACACACACACACACACACACACATAGAACACACACACACACAGAACACACACACACACACAGAACACACACACATACACACACACACACATACACACACACACGCGCACACGCACACACACACAGACACACACACACACACACAACACACACACACACACAACACGCGCACACCACACACATTCATGTGCATATACAACACGCGTGCGGAGGTATGCACACACATTCACATGCACAAAAGCACACACCTAACACACACACACATGCACAGGATGCACACACATTCACATGCACAAAAGCACACACCTAACACACACACACACACACACACATACAAATTAAATAGACAGGCACAAGTACACAGGCACACTCATCCTCATCCTTCTTCTTTATTGGAGCCCATATTTACTTTAAAAGAATGAATATGAATCATATCTAAAATGTGTAATGACTTGTTGTTTTAGAAAAAAGGTTTCTAAAACGATTATGATATCATCCATAATATATAGATTAATTCTTTACATGAGCATATGTATGTATTTAATGACTTATTTCTAATACAACATAGAGGTATACTGCTAAAGGAAAACAAGTCAAGGATAGGAGCTGTTCTAAGTGGATAATCCATTGTCACTCCCACGCATCTGAAACCTCCAGCATGTGATTCAACCATTGCATCACCTGGTGCAACACGTTAGGCTTCCTCCTCCTAGCTATCTCCACTCTGAGAGGACTCTTCACCCTGATAGAGCCCAGTGCATGCCCCCTGCACTCCATCGAATCCCTTCATCTCCACTAATCGACGCCCCGGTCATCAGACCTGGCCTGTCAAGAACATCTCTCTGTCTTTGTAGAAAGTGAAAGCGAAAGTGAAAGTGAAAGCGAAAGTGAAAGTGGAGCATCCACTAATTCATTCATATTATCAATATTCTGAATTATAATTCGTAATATTTTTAAGTGAAACGGTGATTACTTTTCAGACTAAATTTCGATTAGTTTGTAAATGTACCATTGCTATTAATACCGAAGCTGGTCTTATACAGTATATGTTTATGATTCGTTTTTTTGTTGTTATGAGCCATGTCTGATTTTATAATGAGAATAATAATACATCATAATGACGCATTGATGCAGCAGTTTTCACAGCAGACTAAAAAATTCACACAGTGAGTGTGTGCGTATGTGTGTGTTTTGTGTGTATGTGTGTGTGTGTGTGTGTGTGTGTGTGTGTGTGTGTGTGTGTGTGTGTGTGTGTGTGTGTGTGTGTGTGTGCGTATGTGTGTGTTTTGTGTGTATGTGTGTGTGTGTGTGTGTGTGTGTGTGTGTGTGTGTGTGTGTGTGTGTGTGTGTGTGTGTGTGTGTGTGTGTGTGTGTGTGTGTGTGTGTGTGTGTGTGTGTGTGTGTGTGTGTGTGTGTTGTTGCTATGATAAGACTATTGATATGGCTTTTTTCCATCTTTCATAAACACCTTCTACCACTCACACCACGACAACACGACATCTGTTGTCGTTCAGGACGACAAGGGGCGGTTCCTGACGTCAAAGGACGACAAAGACAAAGCTCCTGACTACTGACATCGGAAAAGAAAAGAGAAAACTAAAACAAGACAGGAAGGTACCAGGCAATTCCCCGCATAAAGCCGTCACAATAAGCCGTGGCAAGCACACACTTCACAAGACGCAATTAGAGAAGATCCGAAAGGGAAACTGCGCTTTAGCATGAGGCTTCGGCGCGGTCTTTTTGAAGTGAGGCAGCTCCAGCCTCCCTTTTTCCCAGGGATTCCATGTTCTTCCTCTTGTTCTCACAAGACTCCGGCGAGCTTTGAAGAAGGCGAAAAAGAACTGATCCTTAATTCCCTTCCGAAGCTGCGCAGGAGAAACGCTGGTGGCGCTTTTGAAATGCAAAGCAACTCATTGCTCTTTCAAATGGAGTGGAAGTGACATATAGCGCGGCGCGCCACACTGGGTTAGCCCAGGGAGCAACGGCCCTAATCCACGCCCCCCCCCCATGTGGAGACGCGCAGCCTTCAGTGTTGCCTCAACGGCGAGCCCTTTGTCAAAGCAAAATTGAGGATCTGAGGACGGGTGAGGAATAATAGATACAGATGAATAACAATTGACTTTGAGCAGTACAGCTTCATGAATCCCATTGTCCTACAACATACGGTTTGACGAAAGTCATTGCAAACATCATCACAAAATCAATTCAAGGTGCTGATTCTACAATGTATTATATATTATAGTATCCTAAGTATACATTAGGTATATATTGATAACACATGTGTGTTCTTCAGTAAATTGAATTATACATTAAATACCACCTGTTGGTCTGTTGTCGGGTTGTCGTCAGAGCCACAGAAGATTAGTGACCTTCCAATCACGTCATTCGAAACATGTTTGGTACGGACGAGGCGACAACAGAAGGTAAACACAGGCAGACGAGACGAAGGGGAGTAGAGCGGATATGAAGACCGACGATGGCGAGCAAAGAGGAGCAACGAGGAAACGACAAAATGGCGGGCACGGACAGTGGAGACGTATGTAATGAATAGAAGCTTCAGTGCTGAGATGTTTTTGACTCGAATCAAAATACAAAAATATCCAGACACAGACAAACAACCCGCATGTGGAATTGTGAAGCATGGAAGCTGCACATGAACCCAGTTCTTTTCGTAAATAGCCATGTGTCAGCTATGTGTAACATCGTCAGGGCTAGCAAAGTTAGCATAGCTGTCCTCGTCAAGCACGCCACGTATAATATTACCCTGGCAACCACCATGAGGAATACGGGCCGGATTTGTTGAGGTGGCCACCTGTGGTTCTCTTTGTGAAGTTAGGGTTAGGGTTAGGGAGCGGGCTGGGGTTGGAGGCGCTGGGGGGCCAGGATGGAGGAGCGGGCTGCGGTTGGAGGGCAAGGCGAAGGGGTGTGGGGGGGGGGGGGGGGGCAGCCGAAGCCTTCCTACCTGTAATGTGGAAAGTGACCGAGAGGAGCGGGGGGGCGCTAGGTTTCATCTGGCGCAGGGTTGGAGCTGCTGCGAGGAGGGAGATAGCGCTATTAGCTACACACGCACACACATGCACATGCATAGGGATACACACACACACACACACACACACACACACACACACACACACACACACACACACACACACACACACACACACACACACACACACATACACACACACACACACACACACACACACACACACACACACACACACACACACACACACACACACACACACACACACACACACACACACACACACACACACACACACACACACACACACACACACACACACACACAAACAATCAGCCTGGCATGGGTGCATAAATGGAAAGATACACACAGGCACTCACACACACGCGCAGGCACTCAGGAACACACCATTCATTCACCTGCTGTCATCCACACAAAGGCACACGCAATCTCACGCCATACATACCAAGTAGGAACACACACACACACACACACACACACACACACACACACACACACACACACACACACACACACACACACACACACACACACACACACACACACACACGAGGCAAGCAAGGGCGTGGCACTACTGCACAGCTGAAACACACCCTCGTTCACTGTGGAGGACAGAGATTACAACAGAGCAACTAGCGATGATTGCTCCCCAACAGTGGGAACTCTTTGAGCCTGCCCAGATGAAACGAAAGAACGTGAGCATGGAGGGCTTTGTGGAGTTGTTGTCGTTTGTAACACTGTCCCCGTACACACATGACCACCCCCTGACCCACTTTCTCTCAAGGCGCCTCTGATCCTTTGCCCTTGTTCTGGGGGGCTGGGGGGGGGGGGGGGTGTAGTGTCGCGTTGTGATTGGCTTGGAGAAAACAGGAAGTGGCAAAGTGATTGCAGATGTCTGCCAGTGGGGATCTTCCTCTCGTTCTGCACAGCATGCCGATGTTTATGCATGAGGCAGTGGGAGAACGAGAGAGAGAGAGAGAGAGAGAGAGAGAGAGAGAGAGAGAGAGAGAGAGAGAGAGAGAGAGAGAGAGAGAGAGAGAGAGAGAGAGAGAGAGAGAGAGAGAGAGAGAGAGAGAGAGAGAGAGAGAGAGAGAGAGAGAGAGAGAGAGAGAGAGAGAGAGAGAGAGAGAGAGAGAGAATGAAGGGGAAAGCAGATGAGTGAAACAGCATAAATGAAGTAAAAGTGATGTGATAACAATTCACGAGTAATTACTAGAAATCTATGAAAGACGAAAAGGCAGAGGAAGCAAACTACACAACCGGCTACAGAAAATGAAAGGAAGAAACAGGGACAAAAGGTCACACGCAGGTGATTGCTTGCCTCTCTCTCTCTCTCTCTCTCTCTCTCTCTCTCTCTCTCTCTCTCTCTCTCCCTCTCTCTCTCTCTCTCTCTCTCTCTCTCTCTCTCTCTCTCTCTCTCTCTCTCTCTCTCTCTCTCTCTCTCTCTCTCTCTCTCTCCCTCTCTCCTTACCTTACATCCCTATCTCTCTCCCACTATCTCTCTCCCTCTGTCTCTCTCCTCACTCCCTCAACAGGGTGCTCGGAGTACGCATCGCCATCAGAGGCTAGAGAAATCCCGGGCCAAAAGATTAAGCACACTCCTTTACACTCACTCCTGACTGCTGTGTGTGTGCGTGGGTGTGTGTGTGTGTGTGTGTGTGTGTGTGTGTGTGTGTGTGTGTGTGTGTGTGTGTGTGTGTGTGTGTGTGCGTGCGTGTGTCCACACGCACAGACACACACACACACTGAACCACACTCCTACCTGCACCAACGCACAGGGCTGTCTAAGGCTTATTCTGCATGACTAGCCCTGTTAACACCGCTCATCATGCTCTTAATGTATGAATCTTTTACTGCATGGTACTCTGCACACACACACACACACACACACCACACACACACACACACACACACACACACACACACACACACACACACACACACACACACACACACACACACACACACACATAAATAGACACACCCACACCCACACACACACACACATTCACACACACCGCTTTCCATCTCAACATGTATGACTTCTCCAGTATCTTTCCACCCATCTGCCATCCAATCAGAGCCCACTCCTCCTACCGCATCTCGACTGAAGCGGCTCCACAGAAACACGGATAGAAAAGAGCTTAGAGTAATTTAAAAAGCCTCGCAGGTTGCTTTTATTTCATCTCTTCATTATGCAGGTAATCTTTGTTCCAGTAATTGAGCGTTTGTGCTAGCCCTTGGCAGCCCCCGTTGTATATCTGATGTTTATGGGCGAGTAATATGGACAGCTGTTTAGTGTTCCCGCAAAGGGCGTCTCTAAGGCATATCCGATATCCATATCCGCAAGGCCTGAACTTATGGTCTATCACTAGCGCTCTGGAGAACTCTCTTCACCACCTCTTTACAACCTCTTCGTGTCTTCAAATCCCCTGAGGACTTTACCCGCACACCCTTATCAACTCAACCTTTCATTAGCAGTAAACATTAGCAACATAGCGACTGTTGCCCTTTCGTTACACCTCTTGCTGTGTGTGGGAGGGGGGGGGGGGGGGGGGGGGGTGGGGGGGGGAGGGGGGGGGGGGGCGGTGGGGGGGGGGGGTGTGGGTGGGGGGGGGGGGGGGGGGGGGGGGGGGGTGGGGGATGTGGGGGGGGTGGGGATAGGGCGTGGGGTGGGGGGGTGGTGGTTCTTCAGTGATTTGCACTGAGGGCCTTAGCGTTAGAAACCTGCAAGTAAATCTAAAAAACTACAGATTAACTGGTTCAACGTTCACCTGGACCCTGCATAGCCTTCCTCCAGAACACCCCCCCCCCCCCCCAGGCATCCCTCATACACACTTATTGTATGTTATACGTCCTTGCACTTAGATAGTACTTAGTACTTAGCATTGTGTAGCATCCTATCCTAGCAGTCTTTGTTGTATGGGGAATAGGTTAACCTACAGGTTAGTGCTTGGCACTTGGTTCCATGATCATCCTCAGTGTACCGATAGCAATATATCGTTGTTTCTCCTTCTTCTGACAAATGGACGTATTGTAAGCCGCTTTCGATGAAAGCGTCCGCTATAGGCCCTCAATGTAAAGCATTTCCCTGCCGTTGATGGCTGCATGTCACACTTGTCGCAATCACTCTCTTGATGTGCGAATGACGATAAAAGGTGAAGGGTTGAAAGGTGAAACTACTTAAAGGAGACTCTCGGTTCAAAGTTAAACTACTTAAAGGAGACTCTCGGTCAAAGTTAACAGCGGATGTTTTCCAAGCTGTGGTTGTGGGTCTTCTCACGCGCTCTGACGCAATCAGACCCAGGTAGTGGCCTCAGACCGCTCAGCACTAAGCCCCTCTCTAAGAGGGCCACTTTGACTCTAAGCCGGCTTGACAAGTGTCACACCATAAGAGGTCTTCGACCTTTCGTGACTCCAAAGGTCGAGAGAGGGACGGGGGAAGGAGCGGGAGGGGGAGAGCAGAGATGAACGCTCGCTGTGAGATCAGAGGACTGGAACGAACGAGGAGATGAAGGCAGGGGAGTGAAGAGATGATGGGGTCCCAGCAGGAGGTCTGTCTCTCGCTGTGTGATGGCACGTGAATTGAGAGGCTGTCTTGTGTCTGATGAGCACTGCTGTACTGTACTGTGACCTGAAGGGCTGGTTGTTGGCTGTTGTTTAGAGTTGTTAAAGGGGACATATTATACCACCTGGTGTGAGAGTGATTCGCCTTACAAGCCGTTTCGAAAAATCGGCCCCATATGACATCACTAGTGGGCGTGTCCACCTAGATCTGTGCTGGATAGATCAGTCTATCAGCCTACCCCGTGGACTGAAGTAAACGTTGCTCATCTATCCAGCACAGATCTAGGTGGACACGCCCACTAGTGATGTCATATGGGGCAGATTTTTGAAACGCCTTGTAAGGCTAATCACTCTCACACCTGGTGGTATAACATGTCCCCGTTAAAGGAACTTTGGGACTGCACGGTCTGTCACGTTACCAGAACAACAAACACATTAACCTTCCAATGACTTACAATCACACACAACATGTGGTCGTTAAAAATGGCCTTTTCTAGATTTAAAAAGACATATCTTAAAGGGGTGATATTATTCTTTTTCGACACTTCCCTTTGCTTTAGACTGGCATGTAACACTATTCTAGTAGTACCCCCCCAATACAATTATCAACCCTATAAAAAGGCGTGATATGAGATCTTAATGCTTAATACGTAAATGTTCTTTGTCCATGTTTTTTGCTTAATAATCCCTTGAAAGGTTTACCACACGGATAGCCCGCTGTAATCCTCTCTCCGAATAGCCTCCTATTCGAAAAGTGCATAAGGGTGGCAGAAACGAGGACGGGGACTCGAACCCACGACCTCCAGGTGACGAGGGAGGGGCTTCCTCTCACCTCTGTCCTTGTCCCGCAGGTCGCTGAGGTAGGTCAGGATCTCGGCGTTGCCCTGGACGCAGTACACCCCCCTGGTCTGAAGGCCCCCCCCGCACAGGCCCGTCTGGTTGCCGCGCCGACGGTCCTGTTGGCTTAGCAACAGGTCCACCCGGCAGTCGCTCCACTCGGTGCTCCGCCATGTGTACCTGGGGAAGAGGGGGGGGGAACAAAATGGGCGAGAGAGGGATGCATAGAGTGTAGAGTGATAAGGAGCGCAAGAGAGAGAGAGAGAGAGAGGAGAGAGAGAGAGAGAGAGAGAGAGAGAGAGAGAGGAAGAGGGAGAGAGGGAGAGGGAGAGGAGAGAGAGAAGAGAGAGGAGAGAGAGAGAGAGAGAGAAGAGAGAGAGGAGAGAGATAGAGAGAGAGGAGAGAGAGAGAGAGAGAGAGAGAGAGAGAGAGAGAGAGAGAGAGAGAGAGAGGAGAGAGAGAGAGAGAGAGAGAGAGAGAGAGGGAGAGAGAGAGGGGGAGAGAGAGAGAGAAAGAGAGAGAGAGAGCGGGAGAGAGAGAGAGAGAGAGAGAGAGCAAGAGGGAAAGACACAGAGATGTGCAGTGTACGGTGAATAGATAATGGCGTGGGGTGTGTGATTGAGTGTAAAAATACGATAAGAATCTGGCAAATGTGGTTTAATCTTGGGAGAATCTGAAACATGCACAGTGCAGATTAAGAAGCAATTTTCCTGCTATTTTTACTTTGCTACATAAATGTCATGAAGGGAAAATAAATGACTTGAAGTACTTTCATTTTAAAAACTAAGCCAAGCCTCAAATCATATTTGAGGAAAACAAGAATCATGCTCTTGACAAAAAGTTCCCTCCACAGATTGCAACCAAAATCTTTTAAATCTATCAAACATTTAAAAACAACATGGACTTTAGTCAAGAAACACCAAATGTGTGTGTGTGTGTGTGTGTGTGTGTGTGTGTGTGTGTGTGTGTGTGTGTGTGTGTGTGTGTGTGTTTGTTGTGTGTGTGTGGTTATGTGTGTGTGTGTGTGTGTGGGTGTGCTGTGTGTTGTGTGTGTGTGTGTGTGTGTGTGTGTGTTCATGCACGGGCCTGTGCTGTGCATGTGTGTTACGAAGGCATGCTTGCTCTCTAATGCCATTTGTGTATACTTTGGGTATGGCCCCATCCCAAGCGCTTCCAATAACCCGTCTCCATATGCTCTATTCCCCCCCGCACACAGATACACACAGAGACACACAGACACACAAACAGAAACACACACACACAAGGCCACCCCCGAGAGCAATTAGCCGTCTGATGGTGAATGAAGAGAAAGGCATATGTTCTCTGTCTGAGAGAAAACAGAAGACTGTGTCTTGAGTTGTCTCTCTCTCTCTTTCTCTTCCCTCTTCTCCCTCTCTCCCTCTCCCTCTCCCTCTCCCTCTCTCTCTCTCTCTCTCTCTCTCTCTCTCCCTCTCTCTATCCCTCTCTCTATCCCTCTCTCTATCCTCTCCCTCCTCTCTCTCTC
>OLKM01000455.1:2835-26155 GCA_900291075.1 Melanogrammus aeglefinus | reverse complement strand
CTATCCCTCTCTCAATCCCTCTCTCTATCCCTCTCCCTCTCCCTCTCTCTCTCTTCCTCTCTCCCTCTCTCTCTATCCCTCTCCCCCTCTCTCTCTCTCTCTCTCTCACTCACAATTTGGTAGTGCGTGTCTCTCTTTTTCCAGCCATCTCTGTTTCTTTCTCTCTCTCTCTGCCTCTCTCTGCCTTCAACTCTTCATAATCACTAGTTTTTATTTGCATATTTTCCCCCTCTCAGTCTCTCTCTCTCTGTTTATTTTCACCCCCTCTCTTTCTCTGTCACTATCTGTCTCTCTTGCTGTCTTTCTATGGGCATCAGTCTCCGTCTCTATGTCTCTCAGTCTCCATCTCTGTATGTGCTTGTCTCTGTCTCTCTTTCTCTCTGCTGGAATAAGCAACACACCCACGAGTTTCTCCACATAGACAAACACACGTCGTGTCCAACCAGAATGACGGGATAACATCTCTCATCCCCCACAACTGTCTGGCTGGCCAAGGGCGGAAGCTGGAGAGCCATCACTGTTACACAGACGGCCGTATGCACTCTAGTTAATCCCTCCTCCCTGTCTCTGAGTTGGTCTGCCTTGTCATCTGTGTTCCTCGGCTGCGTGTGTGTGTGTGTGTGTGTGTGTGTGTGTGTGTGTGTGTGTGTGTGTGTGTGTGTGTGTGTGTGTGTGTGTGTGTGTGTGTGTGTGTGTGTGTGTGTGTGTGTGTGTGTGTGTGTGTGTGTTTGTGTGCGTGCGTGTCTGCATGTGTATTTGTCTGTGTCTTTGTGCGTGCGCGTGCGTGTGTCTTTGCGCATGCATCCTACGTATGTTTTGTGTGTGTATCTGCGTGTGCATGCGCGTGTGTGCGTGCGTGCATTTGCATGCACGTGCATGCGTTGGTGTGTGTGTGTGTGTGTGTGTCTTCGTATGTGTGTGTGTGTGTTTTGATTGAGTTAGCCTGCAGCAGCTGTTCTGGGCCAGCTGCCACCTCCTGTTACCCTTTTCAGGGTCAGGGGTTGGAGTGGACCATCTTTGTTGCGACTGTTACCCTGCTGGCCAGTCACAACAAACACGCCGCCTCCCGGACCCTCGAACCCTCAACCCTCAACCCCCCTCTCCTCCCCGTCCCTCCCTCCAGTCCAGTGTTACCACGACGACCGCCACACATAATTTACATTGAGGGCATTTAGCAGTGGCTTTAATCCAAGGCAACTTACAATAAGTACATTTGTCAGAAGAAAGAGAAACAACAATATAGTGCTGTCGTTACAGTAAGGATGTTCATAGTTATTGTTGGTGCCGAGCACCAACAATAACTAGGTTAACCCATTCCCCGTATACAACAGAGACAGCTAGCATAAGACGCTACACAATGCTAAGTACTATCTTTAAGTGCCAGGAAGTACAACAGACGATAAGTGCGTAAGAGGGGTGTTTTAAGGACAGTAAGGGGGGAGGGGGTGGCAGGGGCGGGGGGGGGGGGGGGGGTCTATGCAGAGTCCAGGTGAACATCTGATCAGGTGAGTCTTGGATCGTCACTCACGTGGGACACGGCGGCAGTGGGCCCTCCCCTGGCGGCTCGCAGGCCTCCGTCTCCTCCAGGGCCTCGCACGGGACCCCCTCCTCGCCGATGGCGAACTGGAGCACGCTGCGGCCCCGGGAGCGGGCCCCGCCGGGGGCCTCGGGGTCCGAGCAGGCGTTGGAGCAGGGGCCCCAGTCGCCCCAGACGCTCAGCTGGCAGTCCTTGGGGAGGAGGCAGGACTGGACGGTGTGCGGGAGATCCATAGGTGCGCACTCGCTGGAGGAGGAGGGGGGGGGGGGTAAAGATTAAGTTAACGTTAATATTTAGGGCATTTAGCAGACGCTTGTATCAAAAGCGACTTATGATTTTTACATTTGTGAGATGTGGTTGAAGCAAGTTTTAATAACCAGAAATGATGTGTGATGGAATACCCACCGCCTGCCTAAGCGTGTGTGTGTCTGTGTGTATATGTGCATTTCTCCCTGCATGCCTTTGTGTGTGTGTGTGTGTGTGTGTGTGTGTGTGTGTGTGTGTGTGTGTGTGTGTGTGTGTGTGTGTGTGTGTGTGTGTGTGTGTGTGTGTGTGTGTGTGTGTGTGTGTGTGTGTGCATTTCTCCCTGCATGCCTTTGTGTGTGTGTGTGTGTGTGTGTGTGTGTGTGTGTGTGTGTGTGTGTGTGTGTGTGTGTGTGTGTGTGTGTGTGTGTGTGTGTGTGTGTGTATACGCCTATGCATGCGTGTGTGCGTGCGTGTGTGTTTGCATGCATGTAGCTAATCATGCCTTGTTCATCACGGGATCAACTAAGCCTGGGATTTGCAGTGGATTAGGAGAAGGATCTCCTTCACACTGAGCTTGACCTGGCTGCCTGGTGCGATCACACTACACTGCACACTACACTGCACACTGCGGTGTTACTGAGTTATGCCCATAATGGGACAAGCAACCTCTAAAATCAGTCCGTTTTTTAAACGTTTCGCCCCATTTTCTATCGTAGTCGTTTTACGGTAATGAAACTTAACTTCCAGGCGTCCTCGACTTGAACACCGCAAATGGGAGCGGAGGAATACAGATACAAGGGAGGCGGACGTTTTGCAAATTGCAGATGAGGCAGATTAAGATCACCTGCCGGGCCGTCTTTATGAGTCGTCAGGCCCTCCCTGGGTAGAGGGAGCTGATCAATGGAACGTGGTTGGTTTCTGACATACGTCACGTGGGCGCACCAAAGACATGTAAAATACAAGATCAATATGTATACATTTTTTTATTATCATTACCTAAACACACGTTTGACGTATGTCAGAAACAACCTGATCTCACAGGAATCCGTGAAATGGCCACGGACGATTAACCCAAAATCCGTGGAATCCTCACGGAAACACGCCAATTTCCGTGTTAAGCGAGGCCGTGGTTGACTCGTTCATTGAAACGGGGATCTGTGTGTGTGCCACGGAATATGAGTGTCATCAACTTGCAATGGAGCAAAATCCGTGGCCATATCACGGAAATTGGCATGTGTCTGTGAGGATTCCACGGATTTTGAGTTAAGCGTCTGTGGTCATTTCACGGGTTCCTGTGAGACCAGGTTGGTCACAAACCAACCCGCTTGAAGATTGCTAAAAAAAATAGGGCGATTTAGAGGGATTTCGGGTAAGGACCTCTGCCCCATCAAACTTTCATTCATTCAGGTGGTTGTTTACTCCGCGGCAAGATGGCGGCATGGTTGACGCATGCTTAGACGCCGAATGTGATATCTAGTCTGTAGATATATATCTATGGAGAGAGCCCAGTGAAACAGTTAGCAGGGCTTGGCTTAGACCTTGAACTTTTTGAAGGTAGGGGGAGGGGGGGCCCTGCAGAGAGCAAGTAAGGGAAGTCTTATCGCACTTCCGAACGCGTCAGCGCGAAAGTAATGTTAGGAGTAAGATTCCCATAAAGCTCCTCGCCATCGGCTACGATCCCTCTTCATCCCATTAGCCTAACTCATTAGCATTCCACATTTCACAGTATGAATAATACAAAAGGGGAGCGAAGGTACAAGCACCGCGTGCTAATGCTAAGTCCATCGAGGGTGGGGGTGGGGGGGGGGGGGTGACATGAAGGATGCAGTGCTTTTATCATCCCCAAACCAAGTGTTTACGAGTAATGAACAAGGCTTCCTCCTCGTAGTCATTGGAAATTAGTTCTAAGTAAAGAGGAGCGCATTATGCTAGCCAGACCGCATGTCTTTCCCCTGGAGCGACTGCAGCTGACGAGCTATTAGAGATAATTACAGCTCTGCTTCATTTAGAAACCCCTCATTTAGCCGCCGCCGCCGCCACCGCCCCTCTTCACCTCTGCCACGCCGAACGCACGCCGAGAAACGAAGACCCTGTAGAGTTTGAGCTGTTCTGCGACATGTATCTGTTGTCCTCACTCCCTCTCAATATTTCTTCGACTTATTCCTTTGTTTCATCTCTTTGCTTTTTTTTTTTGCTTCTCTTCCTTACCTTCTTGTTTACTTTAGCTTTCTTTTTCCTTTCCTTTTTTCAGTTCCTTTCTTACGTTTGGTCGTTTCGTTCTTTCTCGTTGACTGTATCTTTCCGTTCCCTTTTCTTTCCCCTCAGTTCCTTTCTTTCGTTTGCTTGTTCCTTCCTTCCTTTCTTCCCCTCTCCCTTCATAACCACCGTGTCCTCGGAAATGGAAACACGTGCGCCGCGGACCCTTTTGAAGTCGCACCGTGCGGTACGGCTGAGGAGCAACACCGTGAAGAATTCTCGCCTGTGTTATGACGCCAAACACACTCGAAGCGTCAAATCATTTATGCGCCGGAGCAAAACAAACAGAATTGAAGCCGGGGTTGTTGAGGGAAACACAGTCAGGGAGAAAAAGAGAGGGGGAGAGCGAGAGAGAGAGGAAGATAGTACCGTGAAGTTCCATTTCCTCCCCGGACTGAACCCGGAGTTCTGAGCGTTCCCTGGTGTGACCAATGACCCATTTTTCCCGGCAAACTGGATCCTATTTTCTTTCCTCTATTTTTCTCCTGAAGTTTTGGTTGGGAGTCGGAAGTCATTATTTTCTCATCTCTGTCGCTGAGGCGAGACAGGGAACGGCATAATGCTCAATGTCTTTTGCATTCTCTCAAAGAGCTGATGATGTCGTCTCTAAACTGCTCAGTTTCGCGATGCCTGGACGTTTTTTAAGCAACAGCGAAGCAACAATGGCCGTGATTTCAAACTCGCACGCACAACTCTTTTTTTTTCCTGAACAGCAATTCATGAAATATTAATGAAAGAAAGGATTAAAAAAATACTCGCTGCCACTGAATTCACTGAACACTGGTGCGGCAAAAAAAGCATTCTATATAGGTCATCTTATTAAGAGATGACATTCACACAACTTCAGCATGCGGCAGAAATAAAGTACAGATGAAAGACTGTTGACTACGAAGACACAATTCTTGTTTGTGATCTGCAGTTCAGTGGTGTGTTGGTAAGGCGGTCATCTTTAACATGCAGACATAGGCTGGCAACTGAGGTGTTCGTCCCCTCAGTAGGAGATGGGTGACCCATGTGCATCTGAGGCGTCTGTCGCCATCACAGTTTGCAGGACAGTCTAGTGCTTTGGGTGTTTAAATGCCAGCGGAAAGGCTCTGGGCGCGAACCCCAAAGTCTACAGGCATCCCTGAGCAAGGCGCCACCGCTTGCTCCTTAATGACATGTATCTGAATTGACGGTAAGCTGCTTTGGAGAAAGCCTTCTACTAAATAGTGTTCAAAGGACATTAGAGGCGTGAAGGGAGAGGTATGTTCGGAGCGTGCCGGGCTTGATGGGGTTAACGCAACACCATGGAAGTTTGTACCACTTTTAAGGAAATAGTGCCCAAAAAAAAGCATGAATATTTCACAAGGAAAAAATAAACAAGTCAGGGATTAATATTCATGGTGCTCTGAGCATCAGAGCTGTTTTCAGGGGGTTCCTTTGAAATGGTGTGATCCCAGTTGCTGATAGGGGCCACATGACATTGACAATACATCAATGAACAGCTGAGTGCATAATGGATCAAATCCCTGTGTACAGTGGCATGTGACGGCCATGACGCGAGTAAGACTGCTTCATGATGTCCTAGAGATCAAAGCCTTTTTCAGTTTCTAAAATACTAGATCTCAGGCAAGCGCATGGCATCGGTAATGTAAAAGGGGGGGCTGCAAAGTCAACGAAGCAAGGCCTTGAAGAGCAATGAAAGCCTTGCTTAAAAAGGAATTCAGCACAATGTCAAGTCGTTGCTTCAGATGATGACCTGGCAGAAAAATATGGTAGAAAGCGTCCTCGGTCAATATTTCTTTTGACAGGGCTGTTGTTCATTTCTAACAGCATCAGAGACCAACAGGGAATTCTTTAAAGGCTGAAATAGCGATATAAGCAGAAGCCTGTACATGGGATTCGGTAAGATGGTACTTTAATAATCCCTGACAGGAAATTTGATCGTGTCTGTGATGCTGTGGGTGCAGATGTGACGGCTGTTTGGACCAATAGACGGCAGCGATGGATGGCAATCTAGACAGACGGGCGGACGACTCACTGTAACTCCACGGTGGTCCCGTTCCAGTGGTTGCAGGTCACGTCACGGGTCTGGTACCCCACCTGGATGTCCCAGAAGGGGCTCTCCTGCCGGTTCAGCCGGTTCCTGGTCCGCTTCTTCTGAATCAGCTCCCGGGCCTCCGGGTCTTTGAGACCCACCTTGTCCCTGCCCCCCGAGCCCTTGCCCCTCCGCCGCTTTGCCTGGCGGGCGGGCCGGGTCTGAGGCAGGGCACAGGAGCCCCAGGGCCCGATCCGGAGGCTGTACACCCCCTCAGGGGTGGAGCAAGGGCCCGGCCTGCAGGTGTGGAACTCGGTGAGGTTGGGGCAGGCGGCGCCCCCGAACATGGGGGGCACCAGGACGCTGCGGACGCGGTTCTTGAGGCCGGTGCCGCAGGTTTTTGAGCAGGAGGTCCAGGGGGAGTACTGGGACACCACGCAGTCCTGCGGGCAGGGGATGAGGCAGGCCTGCTCCAGACGGGGCTTGGGCTCAAAGTACTCGCAGATGGCGTCGTCCGCGGGGGAGCCGTCTGCCCGGAGCGCGCAGCCCACCTCCCGCAGCTGAGTCCCCTCCTCGCCACCGTGACACAGGGCGAGCTGCGGGGCTCCGTTGGCCCTCGCCGAGACGGGCACGCACTGGTTCCAGGCGCCCAGCTGCCAGTCGTACAGGTCCTTGTGCCAGTCACACACGCGAAAGCAGTTCCTCTGGTTGGAGGGCCGCTGGGCCTGGTCGCACTTGGTGTGCAGGGTGGTCCAGCCGTCCAAGTGGGCGCACCAGACGGCGCGGCTCTGGCTGCCACCGGGGCCACAGTCGCTGCCCATGCACCTCCCCCATGGCCCTGGGGAAACACAGCACATGTTGGGACAGGGTTACTCAGACGGAAACCAAGTTGTCGCAGAGGGTCAACCGGTACTGATCATTCCTCAGTACCGGGATGGACTTCGTGCAAATGTCAAGTTTCATTGTCTTCGATGTCTCGGATGTCTTCAATGAAACATGATATTTGTAACAACGTTTTGATGATCCTACTGTGGTACCGATGATCATACCGCCAATTAAAGTAAACTGATTCGTCCATGGGAGATAGTTAGTCTAAAAGATATAACCACATACATTATTTAAACATCATGCTTGTAGATCGCTACAACATCAGTCATAAACGTGCGTCGGTTAACATTCAGTTCAGCATTGTTTCGTCAAATTAGATGCATTGAGTAATTCTTGACAGTTTAATTAGCATGGCATTAACTTGGCACATTGAGGAGAGGCTATCTGATGGGTCTGTTTACAAAAGTGATTCTGCTCTAGGATTCCTTGTGGCAGTCTACACACAATGAGGATCCTCTTAGCCAGCTCAACGATACAGGCCTAGAGTCAAATATATGCACAACGGGTTATCAACCGTTGGTCTTCATGAATCATTCAAATGTAGTGAAGATCACCCAGCTAAAAGTAAAGAATAGTGAGGTAATGGAGGTGTGCACACCTGGGTGTCGAACGGCTATCTGGATCCCCACGGGGACGAGGTTTTGAATGATTATTTCACCTCTCGCTAGATGAACCTTGCTTTAGCAAAACACGTCATTAGCTTATAGCCTTGAGCTAAATGCCTCCTTTGCGTTGAGCGGGCTGAGGGGAAAGTGGTGTGTGGACGCGGGCGAACACCAATTACTCTTCCTGTGTGGAAGACGGAGGAGAGAACCTTTCTGGGAAAATAGAAGAATCAACGGAGAGGTTGTTGGGTTCAGTCCACACAGAAGACAGAAGGTAAGGAGAGATAGTGTTAGCGCACTGCTCATCTCATCTCCTTAGACACTTAGTCACTAGCAGGCCGATGCTGGTGACTAACCACCCTAAAACATGTTCTTGCTCTGAATACGTTACATAAAAAGAGCATTTGCTGCTCCAACTACTGCTAGTTAATATCATATACAAACTAATCAGATGGGTCTGTAGAGTAAACTGATGACTTGTACATTTTAAATTGGTTTGGATGAACTTCATGAGCGGGGGGGATGGGTTGGGCTTCCAAACTTTGATTTTTGCATGAATATTTATTGTGCGAAACGTAGAAAATAAAAACAACAAATCAAACAAAATAGGACATTGTGGCAAATAAATGTAGATAAACTATGGCCATGAGTAGGCTTACCGGTCTGCCTTGCCCTGCACACATTGCTGATATGGATAAGATAAATGACAGCGTGAGAGTGTTGATATATGATAGTCATAGTTTAACCTAACAATTGTTAGTGCTTGAACATCCTTAAAGTACCGACAGCAATATATTTTCTCTCTTTCTCTGACAAATGTACTTATTTTAGGTCGCTTTCGATAAAAGCGTCTGCTAAATACCCTAAATATAAATGTCAATGTCAATGTGAAAGTGAGGAGAAAATATACATTGTAATATAACTAAATCTGTGTGCCCATGAATTCAAAATTTAGATATTAGAGTTTGGGTTACAAGCTGTACCCAGGTGCATCGTCTCTCCCAACAGGCAGGGGCCGTTTAAATTTTCATACAGCGGGCCAAATATATGGACTAGCGACCACGAATGAGGCCCTGGAGGTGCTTGTCTGAGTCAATGAACACGACAGGAACGGTTGTGTTCTTAAAACAGCAAAGCAAGAGAATGACATTGGTAATTCCTAAACAACAATGAGGTTCTATAAAATGGATCCTGGAGGAGAACAGGAAATGTTGGACCGAAGGCCCAGTTCCGGGTATAAAGCACAGTTTCAGGTAGCGCAGGGGAGTGATAGGACAGAATGACACAAAGAAGATGTCAGATAAAAAACGAAGAGAAGAAATAAACGGTTGCTTATATGTGTTGTCTATTTTAAGCACAAACCCACCGACCTGACTGTTCCGGTTAAACAACGACAGGTTTGAGTGCTGCTGCGAGAAACAAACAAACGAGAATATAAGGATTTGTTCAGATAGAAACACACTGGGATTTCTGATTAGCCAGCTATAAGCCTGCCAGAAGGTTGTGGATGTTTTAAAATGAAAACATCTTGTAATAATCTGAGCAATACACCCTCGCACAACTCCAGGGGATGGCGTTAAAAATAGATGTTGGTTTTTATCTCCACTGAATCTAGAAAAAAAAAAAAACAGCTTCCCTGCTGACCAGATGTAGGCCTATAAAGTAAATGGTAAACAGACTGCATTTAAACAGAGCTTTCTAACCAGAAGCTCCTCAAATGTTAGTCATCAATATTACCTAACATTCACCCATTCATGCACACATTCACACACCAACGGCAGAATCAACATGCAAGGCGACAGCTAGATCGTCAGAAGCATTTAGGGTGGGGTACCCCACCCGAGCGAGACACGTGTCTCGCTCGGGGAAACCTCGACACTGCTCGAGCCAGGGATCGAACTAGCAACTTTCCGGTGAACAGCCAACCTCCTGGGCCAAATTTCGCCCTGAGTAAACTTTTTGTTGGTATATAATAGGTTTATAATTTTTGTTTTTACTTAATATTTGGGTTGTATGCATGATGTGAATATGTGTATGGAATTCATGTGCTCTTGCATGCAGGGTGTTCACTATGAGGATGGGGATATGGCCTCGGTGGAGAAATATCCTGGCAGTGGAGACTACGGCCAGATCTCTCTCTGAGCCAACCGTCCGTTTAATGAACCCCAGATTTCCCATCTGCCGGAGCGCTCACCTCTCCCGGGGGGAGGGTCACTCCTCTGGGCTCGGCAAGGTTTGTTGGTTATTGATCAAATCCATGGCACCGCTCCCTGCTGCACACAGTGTGGGCCCCGCTGAAGATCGGGGTCACCTAAAGAGTGGAGGGATTCTATGCCGCCTTCGTCTAGACTTTTGTCTTTTCTTCGTGTTTTTCTCCCTCCCTCGCTCTACGTCTGCGGGCTTTTTCTCTCGGTGCGCAGAGGAAGATGTGTCAGTGAACCCTAGGCGGGGAATGTGTCCTTCCATGGTTACGTCTATGTTTTATTTTGTTTCAAAAAATCAATAGCTTGAAAGGAATGCTCACTCCGCGACAAAATCCATTGAAGGGAGATGTTTCGTCTGCCAGATGAAAAAAAATAATAATAGGGAAGAGGCCTACAACTCAATATAAGCCATTTCCTCAGACATCCTTCCGTAAGTAAAAACAAAATAAACTGTTATTGGAGGACAGTCTATAAAGGGAAGTGATTTCCCTAGTCCGGTCCCAATAACTGCAACACAAACAAAAGCACAGAAAAGCAACATCTCACTCAATCGATCCAAGGCCCGGTCCAAGAGACTCATCCAAATGTACTCAGTTCAAAAGACATTAGCTTTACTATAAGCCCCATCCAGCATGGAGAGTAAGCCCATGTCCCTATTCCTACCTGCTCACTAAAGTCCTCGTCACAGTGTTTTTCCGTCAAACGCTCCTGCCAGACAAAGCATCCACAGAACAGAAGTGAGTTCTTTACTACCGTTATGTCTACAGGTTCTGGCGATTACATACAAAGATTTGGATTTTGTTTTCTCATACCAACAAAACAAAAACAACGACATTAAATATTTATAGCTCGAATTTATTCAATGTTATATACGTCGCCGATCGATAAAGTTAAGAGCAGAAATTGAAGCACGCCTCTGCCTTTTCCACTCTAAAAGCCTAGACCGCTACATAATTGATATCATTTGTGACTGATGATAGTATCATATTAGTTCCTAGGCCACTACAATATTAATAAGGATGATAATAGTTGAACGGTGGCTCCGTTGGGGTGGGCGTCGATGGCACTTGAGCCACGCTGATGGGGTTGTGGGGGCGTGTGAGACCGGAGAGGTGGAGGAGCTCACGGTGGATGTGACCGCTGGGATCCGGGAGGACGCGCACTAATGTAGCTAATATTAGTGTGGGAAGAGCGATGTTTGCTCAGACTTTAAGTACCATAAGATGCCATTAGAGAAAACATACATTAATCCCGGCCCGCGTTCGTCTGAGCAGACGTCTGAGGTTGAATCCCGTCACGCGATACATCTTACACGATCGGTGTGGAAGTCATAAGGCGTTACCATGAGAAAGGAGCGGGAATATCGCAGATGATGAAGAGAAGGAAGGATATCTGAGGGGAATTCTGTGAGCTGTTTAACATTCAGTAGCGATGTTAACCCAGGCTTGCTCTCTCCCCGTGGATCAATGCCCCCTGTGCTACGACGCTAAGCTACCCTCCACTGGCTTAATAAAGCTCTCTCTCTCTCTCTTTCGCTCTCTCTCTCTCCCTCTCTCTCTCTCTCCTCTCCTCTCTCTCTCTCTCTCTCTCTCTCTCTCTCTCTCTCTCCCTCTCTCTCTCTCTCTCTCTCTCTCTCTCTCTCTCTCTCTCTCTCTCTCTCTCTCTCTCTCTCTCTCTCTCTCTCTCTCTCTCTCTCTCTCTCTCTCTCTCTCTCTCTCTCTCTCTCTCTCCTTCTCTCTCTCTCTCTCTCTCTCTCTCCTCTCTCTTCTCTCCCTCTCTCTCTCTCTCTCTCTCTCTCTCTCTCTCTCTCTCCTCTCGTCTCTCTCTCTCTCTCTCTCTCTCTCTCTCTCTCCCTCTCTCCCTCTCTCTCTTTCACTCCCTCTCTCTCCCTCTCTCTCTCTCTCCCTCTCTCCCTCTCTCTCTCTCTCTCCCTCTCTCTCTCTCTCTCTCTCTCTCTCTCTCTCTCTCTCTCTCTCTCTCACCCTCTCTCTCTCTCTCTCTCACCCTCTCTCTCTCTCTCTGCTGATCTGTGATTCATTCGCATGGCTTAGAGGCGTGTCTTTGGTTGGTTTTGATTCACTAAAGCACCCACCACGGTAAACACTTTGCTCTTTACTCTTTTCTTTGGATCTTATTTCCTAAGAAGAAAGGAGTACGTCGATATCAATCAAAATGTCAAAAGTTTAGAAACTTTGAAACCTGCCGTGGGATTGCAGCAGGTATTCAAGTGTGATGCCCTTTTAAATGTTGATATTCAGAATGCGTAGAGGGGGCAGGACGGCAGGCTGTACCAGTGATTAGGGTGTTTGGTGGTTTAGATTCCCCGGGGTCTGCAATAACCAATACCCAAGTTGCGTGGCCAAAATGGCTAAATAGTGATAATTGAATATCAAGTCAACACTTCAATCATTTGCTCTTTTAACTTAAATCAGCAGAAATGTGTGAAAGAGACGGCCAAGGTGTTGCGAGGTGGTGCAGTCGCTAAATCACGTAGCGCCAAGCCTCACCATCTGGTTTTACAGTCGGGCCACGGGTAGTCAATGTTCCCTCAACCGTCCATTCTGTGTCAAAATATCAAACGGTAAAATACTTCAGTCCTGAAGCCTAGTAAATCTCCAAAGGTCAGACGACAGTCTTGGTGGAGACTTGTCTTCAAATGTCAGAGCTGTCAGTACGTGTAGAAATACTATCAGTCAACCTGCGAATGCCCCGTTCCTCCGGTTCGAGATGAATAATCCAGAGGGCTCACCATGAATAAAGGAGTGCATGTGTGGCTGGTTAACCTCCTGATGTAAACAAGCTTTTGTTACAGGGGAGAAACAAGCGGAAACCATGAAAAGAGAACAGCATAGAAACACACACGCACACGTGCACCCCCTATCGCCTATTGACAATTACTTCAGGGAGGACGTTCCTCCCTCAGCCTCCATTGACTCCCATTCATTTCCCCGAAAGTGTTGGCGGCTGGTGAATAACATTCTTTAATAGGTCCATGGGTTCAATGGGAGAGGGGAGGAAAGTCCTCCTCTGAGTGGGTGTGACTAGCTAAGGGATCTGTATCGCGCCAATGTCTATTCACGAATAGGTTGGAATCCTGGCTGTGCTATGAACCAATTAGAATGAGTCCTGGCTGCGCTATGAAGCAAAAGGCAAGAGCCCTGGCTGTAGAACAGCCCGGAAGGAGGGGTTATCCCCCAAGTCTATGCTTCGAGAACCAACGAACCCGCTCAGTCGTATGCCTCGTTTCTAACGAGCGATGCGCTATACTGTTTGTTGCGGTACAGCGCTGCTCTTTTCGCTTATGTTGGCGTTTCCGTCGAGGAGCGCGGTTCGGTGCGGCTCGGTTCGTTTATATTGGCGTTTCCACCGCCAAAAGTTGGGCAAGGTCCCGAAATAAACGCACTGAGCCTAAATATTTTTTGACACCGTTGGGTTACCAAGCCGTCTGAAAGGGTGGCGAAAACGTGGAGCTACACACGCCGTTATTCTGAAATCACTTTAAAAATATCCCGTTTGGTATGACCAGATAACTGATGTCTTTGCAACACAAACATCGAGGAGGATTGACTTGATCTATAAATGAAGAACCTCAATCTTAATTGGCTTAACACCATGACCAACATTCTGAAACATCCATTAACATCCACATTTGCCTCAAACAATGTTTACATGGGCTTACAGCCCATGTACATAATTGTGAGATAATGTTCTTGTTGTTCTTTTAATTGTTTGTTACTCTGACTATTCTGTTTGATATTGTGGAAAGGATGTTAGTGAATGATTCATGATGCATGTTGCATTTTAAATGGCATCACTTTTGGTCTTTTGGGCTATCATTGGGCCTATTTTCTAAGTCAAAAATAGGCCTTTTAAGTAGTTGTACAAATCAAGAGCAGGCTTGATTTTACTAATTGGCTTTGCATCCTTTCCTTCTGACCATGTTGTCCAAGACATACTGCCCACCAACTTTCAAAGTACAATGCTGCCACTGGTGGATTTGTGTCAATTTTATTCACATAATTATCCCTCCCTGCTATTGTGTAGTTCAGCAAAACAACCAGAAACAACTTCAATCTCACATACTTATGCCACCATGCGCCACTAACAGCGCAAGCAGGCCAATGGCAACCAAGGGCGCAGATTTCCTCCCTCACTTTAAAAACCACCAGTCACCACTGATACATACACAGGCACACACAGACACACACACTGTATGTGGTCCCATCACCACAGGGGTTGTACTCCTAGTGAGACCAGGGTAAACTAGGACAGGAGGTTATGCAAGCATCTCAACACACACATCACACGCGCACACACACACACACGCGCACACACACAAACACACACACACACACACACACACACACACACACACACACACACACACACACACACACACACACACACACACACACACACACACACACACACACACACACACATCGCGGGCTGCAGGTGAGATGCTCCCCTGAATATATTTTTTGGGTGTCAACAGAGGCGTTTGTTTAGGTGTCTCAGGTGTGGTTTTGTGTGTGTGGGTGCGCATGCGTGCGTGTGTCTCTCTTTCTATGTGTGTGTGTGCGTGTGTGTGGGTGTGTGCCTGCATGCATCTGTGTTTGTGTGTCTTCCTCTCCGTTGTGTCGTTGTTGGTGTATTTGTTTGTTTAAAGAAAAGCCAGATAAAACAATGCAAAGAGACAGCCTGACAGTATGTGCGTATGTGTTTGTGTTTGTGAGAGAGAGAGAGAGAGAGAGAGAGAGAGAGAGAGAGAGAGAGAGAGAGAGAGAGAGAGAGAGAGAGAGAGAGATGTAGAGAGAGAGAAGAGAGAGAGAGAGAGAGAGAGAGAGAGAGAGAGAGAGAGAGAGAGAGAGAGAGAGAGAGAGAGAGAGAGAGAGAGAGGGAGAGAGAGAGAGAGAGAGAGAGGAGAGAGAGGGACACTGAAACAGAGAGCGACGGATCTCGCCGACGGCTCCCCATTGTCCAGTCATGCAGGTCTGGTACATTGTGGTCCTGATGCTGCGTGTCTCCATCCCCCCTCCCTCCTTCCCCCTCCCTCCTCCCCCTCTCCCACTCATTAGGCCGCCTCTCCCTTCTGGTGAGAAGCCCAGCGGAGCCCGACCCATTATTGATGCTATTATGACAGTGTGGGTGACAGGCTCGAGACAAATGTTTAACTAACATCCTGAGAGCCCGATTTTCCGTGTTGTGTCTGACGATAGCACCGTCAAGGAGTCTTTACCAGGTGGCACCTTAACGCTGAACAGGATGTGGTTCAAGCTAGAGTCATCCACACCTTATCAGACACGGTTTCACCCGTGCAGTCCCACATTATTCCATTCGGTGTCGTCTGTGGCTTCATTCCTGTGATTCTTCTCAGCATGTCTGTGTGTCAGTGTTAGTTCTGACCCATGCCTCTTCCTAAGTACTCTGCTAAGGTGTTGGACGTTTTACACTTGGTATGAACAAATGATACAACAGCACTGCTTTTCGTCTCACTACAGTAAGGAGGACGAACGAGGAGCCAATTACATCCAGGCCACTCCAATTTGAAACGCTACTGGAAGAACCAAAGAAAAAAACGACCATTTGACACTACACAACCAGGATGCTACTCCCATCCCTTCACATCCACTGAAATGCAACCTCTTAGCGTCGGAGTCATCATAACAGGAAGACACTGCTGTTGACAGCAGAGCGCATGTCGCTACATCCCCCATGTCTCGCTCTGAAACATTCATATCGTCTTTCAGTAACGCTGTTTTATTCACCCCTGTGAGCTGTCGATAGTCAAGGCCAACCGACCTCTGATAATATATTTGAAGGGTTGGAAATGTACCGTGCTCCAAAAAACTGCCAACATTGTAAAAATGTTGTATTCAATTATAATCGGTGTGACAATGGATTGATCTATATTTATACACACAGCACCTCTATCTGTTTGAGCACAGCCAACCCACAGACCTTTTATCTTAGCACCTATATTCAATTAGCCGATTCTTCTCTAAAATCTGCCTCCGGCGTTCACTGCTTGTGGAGTGGGGACAGATGTTGTTGCTCAAGGCCAATTGAAGCTGCGTCAGGGAAACAAACCATCGTCATACCAGATAACCCTTACTTTTTAGTTTTTAACAGTTCAGGCAGTGCACTAAAATCCCACTGCCACTCTATAGGACTGATCCGCTATAACCAGTCTGCCAGCAGACTGGTTATCTTTAAACCCTGTTTGGAACGGAAGCGGGGCGGTTGTGTGTGTGCAGGAGGTCTCTAATCTTATACTACTGCACGGATTAGCTTGGGAAAGAAATTGATATCGCACAATCTATAAACAAATTGACATGGGATGGAGGTTTCGCCTATGGCCGCCTAAGTGTGTGTGTGTGTGTGTGTGTGTGTGTGTGTGTGTGTGTGTGTGTGTGTGTGTGTGTGTGTGTGTGTGTGTGTGTGTGTGTGTGTGTGTGTGTGTGTGTGTGTGTGTGTGTGTGTGTGTGTGTGCATGTGTGTGCTTGTCTGTGCTTGTGTAGTGGTAAGGAATGCAGCATATTACACACATTAACTATGTGGAATGTGCTTTGTCAGTGCATCTCACAACAGAATGCGTGTGGGGGTTATTTTGGGTTTGATGCTGCTACTGTACACAGTGTTCTGTCTGAGGAGATTGGTGCGGCAGGCGATGCCACAAACACGTCTGTGTGTTTGTGTGTGTGTGTGTGTGTGTGTGTGTGTGTGTGTGTGTGTGTGTGTGTGTGTGTGTGTGTGTGTGTGTGTGTGTGTGTGTGTGTGTGTGTGTGTGTGTGTCTGTGTGTTTGAGTGTGTGCGTCCATATTGGTCCGTTTCTGTGCTTGTGGGCATATATATATACTGTATGTACGTTTGCGCGCGCGTGTATGTTTGTTTGTGTTTGTTTTTGTATTTGTGAGTTTTTCTGCATATGTTTACTCATGTATGTGTCTGAGTGTGTGTGTGTGTGTGTGTGTTTTACAGTGTGTATTTATATTTGTCTATGTGTGTACATTTGTGTCTTTGTTGTCTTTTTCTGTGTGAATATTGTGTATCTATGTGTACGCTGTGTGTGTGCGTATGTCTGTGTGTGTGCGTATGTGTGCGTGCGTGTGTGTTTGTGTCTGTGTGTGTTTGTGTGCGCATGTGTGCGTGCGTGTGGTATAGGGCGATGAAGGAGCTGTCACTTTATTAGGATAAATTATCCAATCACACGGTGAGATCTCCCAGCCTCAGGAGCTCCGAGGATTAGATTATGGCTTCCCACAATGCATCCTGGCCTACATCTCCCGCCACCAGGGACCAGACACGAGGCCTTTAATGGGGAGCTAACATAAGCAATATTACGGGACATAGGGACATAGCACCTAGAACCTAGCCTGGGTGAAAATAACAGAAATAAGGCGAAACAAATCAAAACATAGCTTATTATGTTATTATTGTTATTCCGTGATGTTGTTCTATTATTCATTTTTATATTATCATCGGCTCCCTGCTGTGAGAAAACTATTTACCCTCATCATTTACATTTAGGGCATTCACCAGACGATTTTATCAAAAGTGACATTTTTCAGAAGGAAGAGAAACAACAATATATTACTGTCGGTACATTAAGGTAGTTCCCAGAACCAAGTGCCACTAACAATCACTAGGTTAACCCATTCCCCGTATACTAACAGAGATAGCTAGGATAAGATGTTGCACAATGCGTAAGTACTGTTTTTAAGGGCAAGGACGACATACAAACGTACAATAAGTGCGTACATTAAGTGCCAGGACGTACAACATAGAATAAGTGCTTACATTAAGTGCAAGAACGTACAACAATCACTAAGTGTGCAAGAGGGATGTGGGGAGGTTTAGGAGTAAGTGGGTAGGCTATGCAGAGTCTAGGTGAACTCTGAGATGACATCGGTTTCCCTATTGATGGATATGACCATTACACATGGAGGGTACATGTGGAGACTTGATTCAATCCAGCCTTCTCCTCCAGTTGATCAAACCCTTTCGATGGCAGAACTTTGACTGAATATCAGCGCTGGCCTCCAGACTGCTGAGGTAGAGCAGCAGGCCTCCTGTGAAGCCTGGAGCCCGCAGCGATCCTGGCGCCTCAGTGGGGGAAACATGGACGTAAAACGAGGAAGTTGGTGGAGGAATTGGCCATGCTCAGATCTCCACAGGGGACCGTCGTGGAGCCAGACCAGCAGCGAGAGGCACTGGGAGGGTCTGGATGGTGGTAGGTCAGAGCCAGGCTCACACACACACACACTCACCGCCATACACGTCAGACACACAAAAAGACACACAAATCCATGCACACATACACAAACACAGAAACACAAACACACAGACACACACACACACACTTTCACACATACTCACAAACAAAAACATACACAAATCTATGCACACATAGACACGCACAGACACACATACCCACAAATAAACACACGTACACACACGTACAAAAACAACATAAAGCCATCCACAGATGGTCCCAAGCATTGCGGATGTGCACATACGGTCCACGCACAATGCACGCATGCAGAGAGTTTACATCAAACACACATACTGCCACTCACACATAAAACAAAAGCCTATGCATGCTACAACACAAACACACACATACACACAAACACACACACACACACACAAGGCCAAGCCCCACCACCTTCTGTTCTGTATTTCCATGTTTGATGAGAAACAGCAACCGGCCTACCAGCCTTTAACCTCTCTTAACAGTCTTGGTCCAAACCAGGCAGCACAACAGGCCGGCAGAGTTAGATAGCAGTGTTTTGAACCTTCCACCTACTCTGCTTCTAAGGATTTAGACTGAATCTCGCGTAGCAATCACTGCCAAACATTTCATGAAAATGTGTTGGCTTTCGTCTTCACGCTCGTTGCCAACATCCAACAAAGGGAGAGGAGAGCTGGCAGTGGCAGAGAGGAGCAAAGAGGAACCCAGAGTGCAGAGAACGTCTAATTCAAGCATCAGTACAAACCTTCTTGAGTTGTGGGGGTTATCAGCGGGTCGCTTCCTTTGTCTTCTGAAAAGGGATACTCAATCCACGTCTAAAGTCAGACAGCATGAATCATGGAGATTATGTTCATGATTGCACGAGCCATTATGTGGTGGAAAACCACATCGGCCCTTTAACCCTGTTACCGAACTAGAGGATGGCAGGAAGAGGACGACGTGGAATACATGACATGTGTAGAATACAGAGTAGAGGGAAAACTTGATCAGGTGAAGTTCTCCTTGGCAGAATGAACTGGGTCACTGGATGTGTACAGGACGGACAGGAAACACACTTGGAATGGAAACCAACCCTTGCCAGTGGGAAATGCTACTTCGACCAATTTCTAAGCGATCATTGGTTGACATCAGTCCCCAATCGCAGCCCTTTCTCTGTTTATCTATTGGTTCCAAAATCATCGTGCTAGTGTTTCATTGGTCAGCTCCCAGTGCCCGGCGATTGATGAGTTGTTTCACTATTGGCTCGAGTCATCGTGCTAGTGTTTCATTGGTCAGTTCCCCATGCCTTTGGATTGATGAGTTGTTTCCCCATTGGTTCCACAGTCCTCATGCTAGTGTTTCATTGGTCAGCTCCCCGTGCCCGGTGATTGATGAGTTGTTTCCCCATTGGTTCCACAGTCATCGTGCTAGTGTTTCATTGGTCAGTTCCCCATGCCTTTGGATTGATGAGTTGTTTGCCCATTGGTTCCACAATCATCGTGCTAGTGTTTCATTGGTCAGTTCCCCGTGCCCGGTGATTGATGAGTTCTACTCCGGGTGGTTAAGCGAGGAGACGACAGGGCGCCACGCGCCCCGTTGTCGTCGGTCAGGCCTCAGTCAGAGCTCTTTAACTCTACTCACTGACGCAGCATGTGCCACCTCCGCCGCCCGGTCGAAGTTGGCCTCAAGTTCCTCCCCTCCCACCAGAGGTGGAACACAGACCGACAGCAACGCACAGCACAGAACAGAACAGGCAAATAAAAACAACCCTTACGCAGTCAAACTCCCTCCGACTCTCTCTGTCTGTCTCTCTTGCTTCCTCTCGCTTGCACGCATGTGCAGACACAGAAGCAAAGGGACACACACACGCAGAGAAGCATAAGCACACACACACACACACACACACACACACACACACACACACACACACACACACACACACACACACACACACACACACACACACACACACACACACACACACACACACACGCACACACACACTGACACACAAACAACCAGAGTTCTTTGACGACGCCTCTAATGTCTTCAGTCTGGAGCTTTTGAAGAGCTAGGTGTCCTGCTGATTTCGCTCCCCAGAGATCCTCTCCCTTAGACGCATTTATGGGATTGGGTGGAAGGTAGCGAGTGAGAGAGAGAGAAAGAGAGAGAGAGAGAGAGAGAGAGAGAGAGAGAGAGAGAGAGAGAGAGAGAGAGAGAGAGAGAGAGAGAGAGAGAGAGAGAGAGAGAGAGAGAGAGAGAAAATGGAGAGAGAGAAAATGAAGAGAGAGAGAGACATAGAGAGAGAGGGAGAGAGTGAGAGACATAGAGAGAGAGAGAGAAAATGAAGAGAGAGAGAGAGAGAGAGAGAGAGAGAGAGAGAGAGAGAGAGAGAGAGAGAGAGAGAGAGAGAGAGAGAGAGAGAGAGAGAGAGAGAGAGAGAGAGAGAGAGAGAGAGAGAGAGAGGAAGAGAGGAGAGGGAGAGAGAGAGGAGAGAGGGAGAGAGGGAGGGAGAGAGAGGGAGAGGAGAGAGAGAGAGAGAGAGAGAGAGAGAGAGAGAGAGAGAGAGAGAGAGAGAGAGAGAGAGAGAGAGAGAGAGAGAATAAAGACAATGAAAGCCCACACGGTTTCCTTCCTGCAGAGTAATGAGACATTTGCAGTCGTCTCAGCATTCATATTGACAGCGTTACTTTGTGCCGCCCCGCTGGGAGCTCTTGTTAGGGATGTTGGGGGATTAGTAAGTGTGGGCTGTGTTGCCAGGAAGCGTGCAGCAGGAAAGGCCGCGAGGGCAGAGAGAACATACCTCACCGGCCACCTGGGCCAAGTCGGCTGAGCCTCAGGACACACTGGACCTGGTCCTCAGACCTGGTCCTCAGACCTGGTCTCATATTGGACCTGGTTTTCAGAGCTGGTTCTCAGACATGGGTAGGCTGACAGCTCTTTCTGCATGGATGGATGGATGGATGGATGGATGGATGGATGGATGGATGGATGGATGGATGGATGGATGGATGGATGGATGGATGGATGGATGGATGGATGGATGGATGGATGGATGGATGGATGGATGGATGGATGGATGGATGGATGGATGGATGGATGGATGGATGGATGGATGGATGGATGGATGGATGGATGGATGGATGGATGGATGGATGGATGGATGGATAGATGAATGGATGAATGAATGGATGAATTGGAAACTAGATAGACACCATATTTTATTTGAATGTAACGTGATTTTGAATTGAATAATAGGTAGATGAAGGCTGCAAATCTATAGATCGACGAATGGTTGAATGAATATATGGATATAGAGATGGGTTGACAGGGTGGATGGATGTTGGAACGGATATATGGACGGATGAATTAGATAGATCGATAGTTTATGGACAGACAGATGGATGGATCAATACACGTATGAATTAATTGATGATGAGCGAAAGGGTGTATTTCGTCGGCTGGACTCAAATATTGCCGGGATAGATGATGGATGGAGGGTTTAGCGATGGCAGGGTGAGGATTTATGGGCAGTATGATATACTGCATACCAACGCGACGGGAGCTTTCCTTTACGTAAAATAGTCCTCCCAGTTTTTTTCCCTGGCACCGCTTATATGGAGACAGAGAGACACAGCGAAGGGAGACATGATTGATTACTGTATAACCTGTCAGCCGCTCTCTCTCTCTCTCCCACTCTCCCCGGCGCTCTCTCGCTCGCAGCGCCAGGAATAGACCGTGAGAGTGACAGCTGCCGCTCCCAGAGGAGAGCGGGCGGTATCTGGGGCTAATTTGTGTTGTTTCTCCTGCCGCTGGTGGAGGTGAGACTGTGTCAGCCCCGATGAGGGTTGGACTCTGCCAGTGAGCTTTAGTCACTCTGTCGCTTTTGATTAACCGCCGGTGGAAGGCGGCACACACACACTGCCTGTCCCGGTGCTGCTGCTGATTGGATGCTCGGGCTGTTCATCGGTACGGATTGTGTGTGTGTGTGTCTGTGTGTGTGTGTGTGTGTGTGTGTGTGTGTGTGTGTGTGTGTGTGTGTGTGTGTGTGTGTGTGTGTGCGTGCGTGCGTGCGTGCGTGCGTGCGTGCGTGCGTGCGTGCGTGCGTGCGTGCGTGCGTGCGTGCGTGCGTGCGTGCGTGCGTGTGTGTGTGTGTGTGTGTGTTTGTGTGTATAGTGGGTTGTGTATACTGGCTTGGGTAGGGGGGGATGTAGGTGTGTGTGGGATGTTTGAGTTGTGCGTTGGATGTTTGAGATGTGTGGGGGATGTGTTGAATGTGTATGATGTGCGCATCACCCTGTGTGTGTGTTTTGTGTGTGTGTGTGTGTAGCTGTGGGTGTATTGCTGTTTATGGGTGTGTGTGTGTGTGTGTACATATACCGAGTAAATATGCCTTCCATCCTTTATGTGGAGTCTTTGTTATGCCGGTATGTCCTACACTGTCCTACATCCACCGCATCCAGCACCATATTTCAGCTCCAGTCAAAAAACGTAAACGCGGAAAAACATTCCCATCCTGTCTCTTTCCGGATTGGATAAGACTCTGCCGTCTCCCTCTGTCGAGAGGCGGCTGATGTAATATATTTTTTCTGCGTTAACTGTATGACTAATGACAGACCCATGAATAATTCAGAGGTTTGCATTGAACCTATGTGCCTGAAAACAGCCCATAACGGTCCAATCCCGTGGGGGGAAGGCAGGGTAGTATAGCCTTTACCGCGGACAGCCCTGACAGAGCGGCTGGGAGACTGTCAGAGGGTTAGACCACATGAAAGCGTCGGCTGAGGCAGCAGAACGTGGCGCTTCAACGGCCGACCGGCAGAGGAAGCAGCTCGGAGCCGCCGTCTCACTGTCAGAATAAACTTTTAGCAGGAAGCCTCAGTGCCTTCTGTTGTCCCGGCTTCAACACGGTGGATAAGGTCGACGAGAGGAAGGCAGGCCTTCTCTCTCTCTCTCTCTCTCTCTCTCTCTCTCTCTCTCTCTCTCTCTCTCTCTCTCTCTCTCTCTCTCTCTCTCTCTCTCTCTCTCTCTCTCTCTCTCTCTCTCTCTCTCTCTCTCTCTCTCTCTCTCTCTCTCTCTCTCTCTCTCTTACACACTAACGCTACCTGTCCGTCTCATTATCCCTCCCTCTCTCTCTGTCAGTCTCTCTCTCTCTCTCTCATGCGCTCTCTCTCTCTCTTACACACTAACGCTATACCTGTCTGTCTCATTCTCTCTCTCTCTCTCGCTCTCTCTCTCTCTCTCGTGCTCTCTCTCTCTCTCTTGCACACTAACGCTAGCTGTCTCTCTCTCTCTCTCTCTCTTCTCTCTTCTCTCTTCTCACCTTCTCTC
>OLKM01000454.1:263269-308508 GCA_900291075.1 Melanogrammus aeglefinus | reverse complement strand
CTGACGTTTCGCTGTTTCTCGGACCAGAAAGCACATCAACTATGAGGGCTTCCGTGTGATTTCTAATGCACAAATGGAGAAAAGAAACGCGCAAGTCCTACCAAAACACACAACCCACACAGAAAGTGGGTCGGCAGACCCCTCATCACAGCGCTTATTGATCGTGGCATTTGGCTCAAAAGCTTTCCAAAAAAACCCTCCCACTGTGAAATAAAGTGTGACATACCAAAAGTAACAATAAATCTCTTCGGACTGCCAGTCTCACACCCTTCGTCACCCAAACTTCGGTAATTACCCCGTTCCCGCCCCATGTCCTCACCTTTCCTCCTCCATCGCCCCCTCTCCCATCGCTCCCCTCCGCCTCCCTCGCCTTCCCTCCCCTCGGTCCGTCCTTTATCTATCTTTCTTCTCTGTCAATCCTTGTCCTCCTCCTGTCCTCCCCTCTCAACGTCTCCCGCGATGGCCACTCCCCCTGTCCCTCCCACTTAACCCTCCCTTGTCTTTGCGTCCCCCTCCCCTCTGCCCTCCTCTCTTCGGCCCCCGTCCCTCCTCCTCCTCCCCCCGTCCTGCTCTCCTTGCCCCTCTCTCCTCTGTCCTCCCTCCCCCCCCCTCTGTCCTCTCCTCTCTAACCGTCCCCCTCTCTCCTCTCTCCCATCTCTTTCTCCTCCTCTTCCTCTCTCCTTCTCCTTCCTTCCTCCCTCCCCTCTGTCCCTCCTCTCCACTCTATGTCCCCCTCTCCCTCTGTTCCTCTCCCCTTACCCCCCTCTCTTCCACTGCCCTCTCCCTCTATCGCCTCAGACAGTACTTCTGCATCCTCGTCCTCTCCCTCCTCTGCCTGTGTCCTCTCTCCTATATCGCCCCTCTCTCCTCCGTCCTCTCACTCTGCCTCTGCCTCCTCTCTCCATATTCTCCGTCCCCTCTCCCTCTGTCCTCCCTCTATCTGCTTCACACACTGCTGCTATTCCTCTTGCACCACCTCCTCTCTTTCATCATTAAGCTGTTCCTCTTTTTTCTCCCTCACTCCGCTCTCTGTCTGCCTCACTTCCTGGGCCGCACTTCCCCCGCGCCACATCCATCACTCTCGCTCTCGCCTCACCACACTCGGACGCACACAAAACGCCAAAACACCACAACACATATCGCCCACAAACATCGCAACGGCATTCGCACGTGCAAAGAGAGACAACACACACACCACGTCGCAACACGCACGGCACACGCACCACACACACAGACCTTCACCTGGTAATCCGGGTCCCCTGCTCCATAGCTGCTCCTGTTTCATCTTGCTCTCTTAGAGGCCTCTCGCTGGCCTGTCTGTCGTCGTCTGCACCCGCTCCATGTTAATCACACGAGTGGACTGTCAAGATTTATCAGCCCCATAGCTATGGGTTAGCAAGGCTCCTACATTTTAATTCATACACAAAACATTATATATATGCATATGACAAGGAGAGACGTTCTCTGGTGGAGATGTCTACAGTCAGCTATGTCTTGTCAAATTACTTCAGGCATTTTTGTTGTTTACAGAAATCCATTGAACATTTCTTTTCATAAAAATTATGAAAAAAAGCCTCCTCTCCTCTCTCCTCTCTCTCTCTCTCTCTCTCTCCTCTCCTCTCTCCCTCTCTCTCTCTCTCTCTCTCCTCCCTCTCCTCTCTCTCTCTCCTCTCTCTCTCTCCTCTCTCTCTTCTCTCTCTTCCCCCCCTGGCCTTGTCTTGTCACATTGGAAACTCCATCTATCTCAGCAGAAATAGACTCTGCTGTCTCGTATACTTTCATGCAAGAATAATAAAAAAAACCAAATGCAATGAACGTCACTTCCATCAACCTCGCGCAGTGTGAAAGCAACCACACGTGCCGCGCAAGGCACATACACATTGTGTCAGCAAAAGTAAAACCACCACATGTGTGTGTCAAAACACACACACACCCACGTTTTTAAGCGATGACGCTTTATCACAGGATGGACCTCCCAACCATAAAACTCGCACCTTGACTGCACATGACAAGCAACACAGAGGATGAATCGAGAAATGAAGATGAGGCGGATGTTGTGGAGTACGTGCACCAAAGTAGTCTTGCGAACAGCGACTGACATTTTTAATAATCTTAGTTCAACGTTCTCTGTCATGCCAAGTGACTCTAATGGATTTTAATTACCATCACATTGACAGCAGCACAGACCCACTTCCTTTTCATACCTCCGTACACCCGCTACGTTGTTTACCGAATGAGGGAATTCAATGTTTCCACAGTCTCTTTCTCACCCGCTCGCCCCGTTCCCTGTGTTGTGTGGTGGTGTGTCTGTGTGTGTCTGTGTCTGTGTCTGTGTCTGTGTCTGAGTCTGTGCTCTGGGTGCAAGGGATAGTGTTGCCCACAAATGTTTAAGTGTACTAAGGCAATTATGTGTAGTGCCTGTTTCCTCCATCTTATAACCAGCTGTTTTCCAGCCTCTCCTCTCCACTCTGCAAGGTCAAAGCATGGCCGCTGTAGAGGTGTGTGTGTGTGTGTGTGTGTGTGTGGTGCGAGCGGACTCCCATCAGGGACATTGTATGCAAGGAAGGTAAAACACTAACAGTATTGATTTGTTTCGGTTGAAGGTTCAATTTCTAAAGCTTATTGGCAGTAAAAATAAATAAAGGTTAATATTCCCAGTCGACGGGAGAGCGCTGATAATGTCCTAGTAAAATAACAAAGGAAAGGTTACTGATTACTAGTCTGGCTGTTTAGAACTGACAACGTTACTGTTTAGATGCAGCCGGGGACATTGATGTCATCCCGCTGTACAGAAAATCAATAACCGCTGTCCCTTCGAGGAAGCGAGAGAGAGCGACTAAGCAAAAATAAATAAAGGTAAAGGAAACCCAAAGGAACAAATGCATAAGGACCCATCAGACCGCAAACCTCACACATCAGCATTCGGGTACAGTGTTTGGTTTTAAGAAGTGGAGACGTCAAGTGATAGCATCGCCGCAAGATCTGTTGTTGGTGTGGTGTTTGTTAAGACCTTAACACCCATTACAATACACATAAAGGTGCCAGTTCCAGACATCCTACGACCAAATCGATGCGCAAACACATATCGTCCCTGTCCCCGGTGCCCTGATCCTCAGCCTTACCTGGCTTATCATCTCTCCTCCACTGTCTTTTGTGTTTGACCACAAGAGACAGGGTGTCTCAAAAGAAATCTTGATTGTTGTCTTTTTAATCACAATAAAAAGAGCGCAAAAGGTTTACAATGTGACTTTGACAAGCTTTTAAACGCTCTTTGATTAACTTGCTTTTATCGTGGTTAATTAATTCCCAGGGACCGATTGCTTGTCATGGCCTTTAGCGATTCAGTTCCGAGTTGCTGCTAGTGGGTCCACAGCCTTATTGTACACATATCATCATCATGGACTCGTGTGCCTGCAATGCCTTATACGTGGCATTCAGCCATTGGCATTATGTAACTAACTCTTCTATTCCAGCAGAGGAATCAGAATAGGTAAATATAGATAAACAATTATGCTTATGCTTTTTCTTTTTGTTGTACTGTGACTCAAACCGTGAAAGCCTGTTGCTCATTCCTTTCTACTCCTCCCGTCTTAACACGCAACAATCCTGAGGAAATGCTGTTCCCTGAGGTTGCCCCTCTCCCCTCAGTCACTAAGTGAATGAACTCATGCTCTGAAAGTCACCCGGGTTTAATCAAAGCCAAGATTTCACACGCCCCGCCAAAAACGCCGCTTATAATGTTATTTCTTTGAAAGCTGCTTTGCCATGCTATCACATGCCGGAAAATTACATATTTAAAAGCCACGGCGGCAGAAACAAGTGTAGAACGAGTAGCTCTGTCTCCTGGGTAGGATAGAGGAAGCCTCATGAGAGGAGCGTGTCCATCCATTCTTGAGATGAGGCTGAAGCCTTCCATCCAGGCAGAATCTACACCCTGGCCGGCTGCATTTTATTACGACTCCAGGGTGCACAACAGTGTGGCTGTCTAATCCATACTAGCGATCCAATCAGGGGCGTGTAACACATACCGCACATTTTGATCATCCATTGTGTCGGGCGTAACCGCTCGCACACCGCTAAGTTATTGCAGAATATTGAATACGTAATAGTTGTGACTGTGTTGAACCCATCAACGTTGCATTTTAATTCTCGGTACAGACAATACAATCTGTTTATTGCTTTTTTTTCCATTCAACTCGAGAGGAAAAAACAATTGACTTTGCCTTCAGTGAAAATAAAAGAATCATTCCAATTCATATAGAAATGGGAATGATTCTTTTATTTCAATTTTTTTTATATTACGTGTTCAGAGAGGTCTTTAGATAATAGTACACTGGCAAAACGAAGGACTGTGGAAAACCCCTGCCCTGGCAGTGCGCGGTACCAGACCTTGATTGATTATACCATAGTTACTTTACAGTATAATGTATCACCCTGCTGCCTCCCTGAGGGGGAAACTTTACTTCTTCTTGTGTTTTGCATGAAGCGACTACCAGTGTATATCGTATATCTGAAAGAGTTTCTCTCTAGGCGTTCAGGATCAATGCAATCTATACCTACTCTACATCTGCGGGTGTCTCTTCTCCGCTCCCATGATGCACCCGGCAAACTCTTAACGCAAGCCCAGCCTCCTCTCTGCAGAAAGGTTTGTTTGTTCTCCTAGTGTCTGGGAGGCATGTACCTCTTAAATGTTTCCCCAATTCCAAGCATAATTTACTAGGCCGGCTGAGTCAGCAGGCTGTGGCCAGAGCATCACTCCCATAGCGTAGGAAGCAGCCAGCCAGCCAGTCACGCAGCGAAAAAACCAATGCAGGCAGGCAGGCTCAAGGGGCTGGTTTGAGACACTGGTTCCCATGGTGTCTGTCCTCATACAGAGCCGCCCCTCCCCTCACCCGACTCTGCTCGTCGCGTCTGCCTGTACAATCACTTCGTCTTCCTTCCTCTCTTTGCACTCAGCTGGGCAGGGAATTTTGTGTGTCTTTGTGAGACGCCAGAGATGGAGAACAAGAGTGATTTGTCGCACAAATTGGAGTTCTGCCATGACTCTGGTTCTGTCTTAGCATATAGGGCTCACTAACTGTCGCCTCTCTCTGAATGTTTATGCTGTTGTGCTCAGCCTGCGCACCCGCTGTCACTCTGGCGCCTAATCCTGCCTGCCTGGGTGACTGGCTGACTGACTGACTGTCACAGCTCAAATACTCGCCGCCAGCAGCAGTTTATGCTGTGTCTGTCATTGTGAATCTGTGACAACTGGCTAATCAGAGAGGAGAAGAGAGAGAGAGAGAGAGAGAGAGAGAGAGAGAAGAGAGAGAGAGAGAGAGAGAGAGAGAGAGAGAGAAGAGAGAGAGAGAGAGACGAGAGAGAGAGAGAGAGAGAGAGAGAGAGAGAGAGGGAGAGAGAGGGAGGGAGAGGGGGAGGGAGAGGGAGAGGGAGAGGGGAAAGGGGGAGACGAGAGGGGTGTTGGTGTGGCGCGGCGCAACCTTACTAAATGAAGAGTCGGCATGCATGCGAGCGGCTCATCTCGACCCGGCTTATTCAATCTGCGCAGGATGGCTCCAAATCGTCGGCTGCTTACTGCTATTTATTTTTAGCTTGTTATGATTTGCCCTTCTCCCCGCGCATCGGAGGATTATTGTTATCTGTGGAAATTAGCAGGCCGGCCTCGGCCATCAGTCACGCAGGGCTCAGTTTCCCTGCCGCCCCCGGGAGGTAATTCTGGGAGTCGCGGTGTAGAATGTGCCCGGCGATGAGCCCTCATGGTCAGCAGGAGGCCCTGCCCATCAGCCCCAGGGTCAGACAGATCGTCTGCTCCTAAACGCGCCACGGCCTCATCTAGTCTTTAATTAACCCGCCGCTAATAGGCCACCAGGGGAGGTGTAATGGATTCGATATTGCTGAGGTATTAAAATGCAAATGTGGATGAAGAGCTTTTCTGGCTTTCTCTGCGGCGAAGTGCCTCGGCGATGATGTCGTCGTAAGGCACGTCGCATCAATCACACTGAAGGCTTCAGAGCTGCACCATATGCTCTGTTTCTTTTATTATTTATCTCTCTGGGGTAAGGCTATGAATTGGTCATGCAGATGAGAGTCATCCAGGGTAGGAGGGGCTGCCATTAAAGGTGGTGACGGCAGCGCACGAGGCATGAGCGAAACTAAACTAAACACAATGTCGGATTTCTTTCAAAATCAGCAGATGCGAATTCGACAGTGATTCGCGATCCGGAGACGTATAAATCATCCATGCTAGGAAAATAAAACCTATTTCCTTACCGAACGCGACGGCCTTGTGTGCATCGCCTCTGTGGTAGTCTCTGAATAACTCAACTAAGGCATTCAGGAGATTTTCAAATGTCAGAGTAAATGTTCCCTTTTTAATAAATGGCTTGACGAAAGACGGACTAAGGGCAGGGAGGACAAAAAAACCCATCCTTGCTGACCTTCTGGGTTTTAGTAATATCACCCCATGTGGCAGAGGGAGACCAAACACAGATTTAGAGGAATGTGCCTGCGTGCGGTACTGTGTTTTCGCTCAAGCCCCCAAGACCTTTGATTTATTTTACAAGTCCCTTGATTGAGAAAGAGATACAGAGAGAGAGAGATACAGGGTATCTCAATACAATATGGCAGCTGACAGTGAAAAGTTAGCAACCAAGCAAGCGGTAAGACATACCCGTATTGAACAAATTGTGAGTGACTAGCTGTTTCTTCCATCTGGTCGTAGACGGTTTCATTCAACTAAGGGCAACTAAGCGATGCTTACAAGCACATCTCCTCAATTAGGCCACAGTTGGAGATGGGAAGGAACAAATGTAAATGTGTATGCCACGTACCAGTGCACACTGGCGTGCTTCGCTCGAGAGACCGCCTGCTAAATGCCAAATACAGAATACATAATAAGCAATGCTCGGATGTGTCAGACATCGGATGTAATGCGGTGTTAAATAGACGTAATGGCCTCGCAGTTCCTCACACATGAACACGGTTGAGGTTGTGCAGTGGGAGGTTGGCCCCCTCTGAGTATTAAGTCGTAGAGCGGCGGCGGCGTGGAAAGCACATCTTTGGCTAAGAAGCGGGATTGGCAACAAAGACTTTCTTTTATCCTCGGCAGCTGCTTGGCCAACTTCTCCTTATCGCCGTTGCGATAAGGTCTTTTGTCACTCCGCGGTTTACGGCTGCCAAAGTGGCCCGGGCTCAACGCTCTCTCAAAATGGAGGATGCTCTTTTAGCGCTGCAGTGTTTCGCATGAATAAACAACTAACTAGGGGACCCCTCTCTTGGCTGACTGATGTGAATCATTTTTTATTTCCCATGCAGCTTAAATTGGCAGAGTTAAAAGATAAAAACAGGGGAATTTGACCCTTAAGTCTGTGCCGAGGCTGTGGCTGACGTCAGCAGGCATGGAATCCAGTGCAGGAGAGGGAATGAGGGAACAGAACTGGGCTGTGCGCATGGCCGCTAAAACAACAAATGTTCCACTGTGAATCAATCTACACCCATCTGCTCGGCCCGTATTCTAGTCTTGCGCTTACTGCCCTACCCTGTTCATGCTACGTTAGCCAAGCTGTTGTTGCATTCTATAGGGACAGGGGTTATTTTCAGACTTCATATGAAGGGTAGGTTCCAAGTTCATCTCACAGAAGATTTCATATCCTCCCAAAAATGACTTAAAGCAACAACGTTTTTTGGGTAAACAAAGGTTCAAACCAAAGTCCTTCCTTTTGGAAAACTATGGGAGAAGAACCTTTGAGTACCCTGTCGTATTTTTCTAGAGACATAAACCATGTCTGGGCATGAGAAATATGGAGGAATTAAATGATAAACACAAGCCAAATGTGTATTTATGCCACTTCTACACAAAACCAGTCTGTTTTTTCATTTTAATCAAGGCATAGGTCTGGTGGGTTCCCTTCACGGGGGAAGAAATACCACCGAGAGGCTTTCTGCACGTCCTTGACCTGCTGCTGAAACACGGCTCTGACTTTGATTCCCCGTTCATTACGGTGGAGATCCTTACCCTCTCCCCCCACCCCCCCCCCCCCCCCCCCCCCCCCCCAACGTTGCCCCTGAGATGTTTTGTAGGATCAGCAAGTGATAAATCTCTGAACACATGACCCCCCTATCTCTCCTCTGAGGTTTTCTAAAATACAAAGCCAATCCCTAGTCATCCATTATCAAACCCCTTTTTAATTTTTTCAGCTCGGGTTTGGGGGGTGATATCATCTCGGAAGTATTTGTCGATTGCTCAGCACCCGGTGACTGGTGCGGGTTTTGGGGGAAACACAACGAGGACTGTGAGATTCTGCAAAGTCATTGGGCTGCAGTTAGTCACATGGTCCCTCGCTAGGGATAGGCCTCGGCATCTTGATCAGGCCTAACAACCCAGCGGGAATGACAATGCTTTATAACAAGAGTGTCTTGTTGTCTGCAAAATACATGAGGGTGACGAAGAGAGGAAGTAGAACAAGAAGATGAAATTGATGAAAAAAAGATACTAACAGCACGGTTAATTGGAGTTTAGTCAGCATCCTGTTTAGTGCTAAATGTCCTATTCAACATCTTCTCATTATACATAATGGACATATTTGTCAGATTGCTTATTTTCATCTCATGATATTCATCTTCGGAATAGGAAGCTGGGTGTTCCAGCCAGCCCCCCTAATGAGGCATGGATTAAGATGAATTAATTAACATGTGACTGCCACGCAATTATAATAACATCTGTGGTGGCATCAGCCACACCATTCTACCAAAAAATACGAATACGATGATGAATGAACATCATTGTCCCCTCTCAACATTATCTGTAACTGTCGCTCACCTGTTGGCAGCTCATTGCCATCTACTGGCCAAAGCACATTGTTGGACTGTGTGGGACTCATTATTCAAAGCAGTGGCTCTAGCCCCTCGCGAAGACCTATTGTCCTACTATCATTTCATGTCAGCACTTTCAGATGTCTGTCTGCACTAATGCAAATCACAGATTTAAGCCTCTTTTTGGCCTCCACCGCTGCTGTGGGTCAGCCCTAAAGTTGAAAAGAACTACGACCCAACAAATGAAAGCACCTCATGGTTAAAGTCAAACTGACTGCCGTCCGTGACTTTGGGTGGGCCTCATACACAGTAGAGAGCGACTTGACAGCAGGCTCGGAAATAAACAAATGAATAAATAACTGTAATGCTATTTGAAGTTTTGAGTGTCACCTCAAGGTCAGTCCGCCTCCTCCATGTCGCGTGAATTGAGAACAGGGTTCTCTCAGTGACGCTAGCTGTAACAGCGGCGTCTAAACTTCAAACCGAGGGGGCTTGCAGCGCTACGTGCTCAGTGTTGACGGAGGATTATCGAACCCCTTTTGAATCCAGCCGTCGCCTAAGCCAGGCGGTGTCCCCCCGCTCCGTTTCATCTTCACAACCTACTGATTTGCATTCCCAACTTTGTGTTTTGACTCAAAAGGTTCTGCTCCTGTGGTTGCTTGCAGCCAACGGGAATAATAAGAAACATGTACGCTATTTCAATAGCTCTCCCTCCCCCAACAACCGCAACCCCTCTACTAAGACACAACATTCTGGAAACACTCGGATCCTCAGGCCAAACATATTGTTTTATTAATACGGCTCAGATTAATTGTAGTGTTGTTCGGCTCGTGTGGAAATCGCCAATGCTTCCCCTAATATGAAACGTGTGTGTGTGTGTGTGTGTGTGTGTGTGTGTGTGTGTGTGTGTGTGTGTGTGTGTGTGTGTGTGTGTGTGTGTGTGTGTGTGTGTGTGTGTGTGTGTGTGTGTGTGTGTGTGTGTTTCTTTGTGATTCGCTCTGCACATCTATTGATCCGCGGGGCCCGGCGGTGGCAGGCTTGCGGAGTGCGCTGCTGAATAACAATGGTAGCGACGCGACGGACGCTGTGGAGAGCCAGCGGCGTCCGCAGGATCCTAAATCCTAATATATGAGAGAGAGAGAGAGAGAGAGAGAGAGAGAGAGAGAGAGAGAGAGAGAGAGAGAGAGAGAGAGAGAGAGAGAGAGAGAGAGAGAGAGAGAGAGAGAGAGAGAGAGAGAGAGAGAGAGAAGAGAGAGAGAGAGAGAGAGAGAGAGAGAGAGAGAGAGAGAGAGAGAGAGAGAGAGAGATCAGTTCATATATGCACACGGAAGTTCAGTCACGCACGCGCAAACAGCTGGCTCACTGGAGACGGCAGCTGTGGGCTGATCCCGTCGAGGTCGGTGGTCAGTCATGACTTGATGTCATGGATGACGTTAAGGGGATGTGCTGTCTTTTCGCTGCAATGCTTTCTGTTTTCCCTGTGCACCCCTGCAAGAAGAAAGACACAGAGATGTGTAATAAATAGAAGGCTCTGCCGCATGCACCCCCCCCCCCCCCCCCTACATCGTAATCTGTGCTGTGTGTTTGTTCGGTTACATTTTTTGTTTGTTCTCTTGAAGGAATGCAGCGGCGTTGACTGTGTAGCTCGAACTGGTTAAAAGTAAAGGACAGCCAAGTCTGTCCTCACCAGTGCAGAGTGTCGAGCCAATCAGACCATGTGCATGTGCTGAGTGAGTGGAGCGCACTCATTTCCTCCCAGGGCCGGCCCGAGCATTCTGATCTTGCGCTCTGCATTGGTCATATCTTTGCAATTGTAATTTTCCAGTTTCCAAACCCCTTTGCCCCCTTCTGACCCGACTATGAGCTGGTTTGTCTGTGTTCAGAATGCCCCTGTTCTTTCCAGCACGGCAAAGAAAATGACCTCGGTGTGAACATTTAGAAATCGAAGAGATCTCTTCTCATCTGATAGCATGTGGTTTGAAATGTTGCTCTATTAAAAGTATGAATCCCGTTTAACATGTTTTAATCATTCATTGTCTTGAGCAGTTGATGCATTGGTTTTCCTGAATATTTTGTAGTCTCACATTTATATTTGTTTTGCCCAATCTAGTCAGTGAGAAGCTCTTAATTGGCTAATAACAGCAGACACAAAATCTGCAAACCCAAGTTAACTGTAACAAAGTGTCAAAATAGTAAGTGAAGGATTCAAAACAACACTGTAGACTTGCCACGTCAGAAATACTCTTCCCTATTTCATCCACTCACGCAAATGAGTTTCTCTTAAGTAGAAGTCCGTAACAAAACAGGAAAGAAGGTGTAACTCAGCACTTTTCAGTTGTAGATTTCCGGCCAAGGCTCCATGCCGTCTCCACCAGAACTGTGCTACAGCGTAGTAGCACTTCTGGATCCCAGATAAGATATTTTGCGTCAATGGGTCCAATCTCTTGCTGCGGTCATGTGGTGAACGGATATGAATGGATACTATTATAAATCAGACAGAGTAGTTGCACTTTGCATGCGTGCATGCTTCCGTGCGCGCGTGCGTGCGTGCGTGCGTGCGTTTGATTCGATTACACTTTCCAAATACTGAAACTTCAACTCTGTGTGTTTGTGTGTGTGTGTGTGTACTGAAGGGTGCACCATTGTCTCTCTGCTGGGGTTCTTCACCAGTCGTCTAATTAAGCTAATTAGGAATCTTTGGGAAGATGGGAGTTAAGGGGGATTCTTAAAGTGGAACGGTCTAGCTCAGCTATTTTCTAATACAGTTGAGCACTGCTTCATCCGCATCCTTTGAAAGAATCGTGGGATGCGACTTCCAACTCACTGTTTTGGGATTTTCTTTGAGACGTTGTACCAATGACATTAATCCCTCCAAACTTTTCCGCACATCTTTGGTGGAAAAGGGATTTCATGTTCCAGACCGCAAATACTTTTTTCACAACGGGTATATGAAGTAGTACTCTTGTATTAGAAAACAGTTAACAGTTTGCTCTCCTATAGGGGGGGGGGGTGTGTGTGGGGGGTGTGTGGTGTGGGGTGTGGTGTGTGGTGTGTGTGTGTGTGTGTGGTGTGTGTGTGTGTGTGTGTGGTGTGTGTGTGTGTGTGTGTGTGTGTGTGTGTGTGTGGTGGTTGTGTGTGTGTGTGTGTGTGTGTGTGTGTGTCAAAATTATGAAAGGGTGCAGTGTCATGCTGGGAAGAAGCTGAACAGGAAGTCTCTAGTGAGGGTGAATTATCCTGCTTGGTTGGATGCAGTTAATTATATTCGAGGAAATGGTATATCCTGCTATTAGATCCAGTGGAACAGGCCTGCCTGCGTTGTCTTCGTTGCATATCTTAGAGGGGTATACGAGGGAAAGGGGCCCCCAGGGACCCCAGCCAGAGGAGCGAATGACAGGAGAGGAAAGGGCAGCCCAGGGGCCACAGCCTCACAAACACTTCCTCTTCCTTCCTTGTTTGTTTGATTCTTGTGCAGTGTTTTTAAGACATTACGTTTATATAGTCCTGCAGCGAATAGTGTGATATTTATGCGTCATTCTTACATTTTTAGAACTTCCCAAATGTGCTTCACCGCTGTGTGTAAGTGGGGTCATATCAAATTTCACAGTGTTTTGCATTTGTCCTTTTATACTTTCATGTAGCTCAAAAAGCACTCTGATACAAACCACTCAACACAAACTATGAGTTGATCATATAAAATTCTTATCCATGCTGCTGTTAGACTGTGGGTACTTTCAAAGACTAGGCCATACTGGTTTTCCCAGGGAAAAATCCCAATTTGAAAAGAGGTATTATGCAGTGATTATACGTTATACTTTGAGACAGAGATCTGATGCTACAGGACATGTCACCAGGAATGGATTTGATTGTAGGTTATTGCATGTTATGCTATTTGAAGATACAATTATGGATTAGCATTAGACATATTCATTAATCATGGGCAATGAGACAAGGCTATAAAGTTACTACACATTTGGCAATATAACTTTTTAAAGTCTATTTTAAGTGATTTACAGAGTAGTAAATAGAAAGATATTTATTCTGTTTATTGTTGGGTATTCTGAAACCTAAACCACATAATCCACTTATTAAGTATCTGATAATAAATGCATCACATAACCAATTATTTCCTTTCCTTCTTAAATTGAGGTTCACAGCATAGGGATAGATTAAAGATTGTTGCAAAAAACAGATGCAAAACAGTTTCATCATAACAATGGCAGAAATTCTGTGTCCATGCTGTTCACCTCACGGTACGCCCTGTTTCAAACAGAAACCAGGCTGTTTTATTGTGTATTTCACACCTTTTCTGCTGAAAGGTAGAATCCGCGCCTCACACACCCGACAATCCCTTTCCACCATCCCCCCTCCCCCACAAACACACACACACACACACACACACACACACACACACACACACACACACACACACACACACACACCACCCAATACACACAATGCACTAGCCACAGTTTGGTTCCTTTGGCAACAAGTCTGTCAGTCAAGGTCATCCAGGTGGATGAGAGAAAGGAGTTTTGAGTGTGAATGAAAACACATGAGCACTATCTTCTCTGAGATTTGTAATTTGTAGCCTGACAGTCACGATTTCAGAGATGGCTAGCTCAAAAGAGGTTTCATGGGAAAACCATAGAAAAGTTAAAAACAAAAGGCTGTTACTACTGCTATTGTTTGACTTGGATTTGTATATGAATCACTCTAGCTAGCACTGCAGCTAACATTCATTATTATTGTTGATTTAACTCAAATGAATAAAAATAAATCTATTGACCACTTATTCTTTAAAATGTCATAAATAATAACAAATGCCCACTGCATGTTACTAGAACCCATAGTCAGCCTTCAGGCGGCTTGCTTTGTCTGAGAAGCAACCAAGAACCAAAAATTAAAATTTGCAAAGACAGTTGACCTTCAAAAAATATTTGCTTTTGTAAAGCTCTAAGCAGAAGATAATTGGTTATAATTTGAAACTACAAAACATTAAAATGAAAGAACAAATTAAAACAAATTCATTCAATTTACTAATTGAGCATTGATTAACAATCAACACAACAGTAGGATACTTTGTCATAAACATGTACAAATTTATCCACAGACCACTGCCCAGACTTAGTCTCGGTGCAGACGGCTTTTTGATCCGGGTTATTTGACACTTATTCAAAGCAAACAAAGTGAGCCTTCAGTTTAACATTTGATCTGAGCTACTGCAGCCTCCTAGATGATACAGGCAATCGATACTGTCTCCTTAACGTTGCACCGTTCCTAACCTAGCCCAGCTCAGCATGCCTCTTCACCTAGCTTGGGTTAGCTTAGCTTAGCTCAGTGGTCAAATCACACGCAAATGCAGCCTGCATCATCTTAGCCCCCTGATGCTAGCTGCCGTTATGTGAAATGCAGGCAGCGCTGCCTCACAATCTGCCTCCATGAACCCATCGGCCGTACCATATCCGCGTAGCGGGGGTCGGCGGGGGAGATCACACATGCACGTGCAGGAAACCCTTTCGCTGCCATCTGCTGTGTCACACAAACTAACACCCACCCCGCAGCACCCGCCCCCCTCCCTCAACGGTCACAATGCACTGTTTCTTATGGCTGTCTGCCAGAAAGAACGTAGTCGGCTGAGAGCAGCCTCCTACCGAAGAGCCCTCCCCCCCTGCTCATAGTACGATCCGGTCATTCCCAGTCTGCCTGGGCTAGCGGAAGAGGGAGAGGGAGGGGAGCAGCTTTGAGGAGGGAGATGTTTTGAGCCTGTACGGAAGAGCGATTGGCCCGAATGCATTCTGTCTGCTCCTCAGAGGCATCCAGGTGAGCTGTTTCCTGCGCGAAGGTAAGAGTTGCTATCGTCACGGCTTCTTCCCCTTCTCCTGCATCTCTCGCCTCCCGTCCCTCCCTCCATCCCTCGTCCCCCCCCCTGCTTACGGAGCATCGGTGTGGCTTTGTGCGTTTGTGTCCTAGATGACACGCTCGCGTCTGTGTGTGAGAGATTGCGCGAGGAAGAAATTCCCCCAGACACGTAGTAATGGTACTCATGCGATAGCCTAGCATGCTACATATGTGCATCCAGCCGAGCACTGATGTGGCGTAAGAAGAGAAAAGACGCGTGTGTGCCCGCAGGCATTCACGCGTGCATCTGTGTGTATGTGTGACTGGGGTAGTGTTTGTGAGCGTGGTGTTTTTGTGACACATCTGAAAAGATGGGCAAGCAGGGATTGAAGATGGCTGTGTGTGTGGCTGGGGGGGGGGGGAGCCTGTTTCTGGGCTCTTCCTACAACACTGAATAACTAAACCTTTAAAGTAGCTTTTGGTGTGGCGGGCTGTTTGTGAGGAACCCCCATGTGTAATGGGGATGTGTAAGGGCTAGGACAGTCTTTTGACCATCAGTGAGCATTTCTTGTACGGTAGATGCCCATCAGCATTGCCTGTAGCCTACTACAGGGTCGGGAGTGGGTTCAAGAGGAATTGACACCTGGTCAAAAAAACAAGACTGGGTGAGAGAATGGGAGGAGGGGGAAGTACTCGACCAACACAAAGCAGTGGCAATTTGCTTACCAGAGGGAGGCAAACAAGACAGTTTTTGGACAGGCTCCAAACATGAGCCCGGCAAGGCCTTTCTTCCACTGAAACATCTCCCCCCCTCTCCACCTTGGGTTTTGTATCCCATTTGCTTTTCAGATGGTTTCAAATGCACACCTCCATGTATATTTTAGTGTGTGTGATAGAGGTCGTGGTCTTCGGTGAACGAGGTTCAATGACCGCACTTTACGTAAACAAACAGGGTGGTATCTGAGTGCGCCCGGGACCTGGGAGGAGAGGGGGCACCAGAGGACCCCTTCATCATAAGGGGCTCCGGTGGAACCGTTGGAAAGCACTCATAGCAGATTGGACGTGTTGATTCGTCGCCCTGCATTGTTGAGCTGCTAATGGTTAGGAGCATTTCTGAACAGGGCTGTGGAGGGGTTGTAATGGCTTCTTTTGGGATGCACAGCCGGGATATGAAATGACGGGCTGTTTTGAGTGACATTCGATCCCACAGATGAGTTGTTCAGCCGAGTCGAGGGTTTTCTTTTGTTCCACTGAATTTATATATATTTCCAGCGTGACTTATATATCCTGTGTGACTTAATGCTGATCTTGTAGTCCACTTTAATTTAGGGGATAGGATGGTCATTAGATAAGATAATTATTACTCTTCATTGATGATGTCATATTTTTAATGGTCATCTGTCTTAGCCTTTCACTTTTCCCCTAAATGGCTAAATGGAAAAGTAGTTAAGGCAAAGCACAGACCATACTTGCTGAATTTGGATTGCAGCTAGTTGGGCTCTTCTGGCTGAGTTTATAGCTTGGTGTTTCACTGTTTAGTGTGGTTCAAGTCATCATGATTTCAAATCCCCAGAAATCCTCATCTCTGTCCATTTTGCCAGCATAGGAAAACTTGGTTGTTCCGTGTGGTGTGTGTGTGTGTGTGTGTGTGTGTGTGTGTGTGTGTGTGTGTGTGTGTGTGTGTGAGGCTGTATGTGTGCATGTTCGTCTGTGTGTGTGTGTGTGTGTGTGTGTGTTAGCATTACTATGTCATTCGCTTTGGTTAGGCTGTGTTTCAGACACCATACCAGGCCGCTCCCTTCTCCCCACTGTAGAAGAGACCGGGGTAACGGCGTGGGGTGTGACGTAACAAGGCGTCCACACCAAAACCAATTGTCTAAGTGCTGTCGCTGTCGTTGGGCTCCAAGCCAGCCAATGGAGTCATTTCATTTATATTCCAAAGCTTTTTTTCTTTGACTCTTCTGTCTTACTTGTGTCCCTGAATTTTGGCCGGAGTTAAGTCCTTTAATGGGGAAGTTTGAAGGGCCCAGGCTGACTCACTATCATTGGCTCACCAAAGAGCTGGAACGATGGTCACCTCATGCGAGGTGTGGTTGCTGGACATGAAGGCCTCTCCGGACTTTCCCCTGGACTCTGGGAAAGGGAAGCAGGATGCTCAGAAGTCATAAATAGTTTCATCTGCTTAGTTTTAGTGTGACCGTCAAACTCTTTTTCTGCAGAAAGCGTTGAAATATGACTTCCTAAATGTATTACCGAACTCGTTAATAATGGCTGAAACGTCAAAATAGGAACCTTCTGAAATACTGCCTGACAGACCGACGCTGCCAGATTAAGTTTCTATTTCAGTACCTGAGTAATAGTGTGTTGGATATTGTGCAATAAATCATATTTTATAAAGTCATTGTGTTTATTCAAGTGCTCTTCATGAGTTTTCTCGGGTAGCTTACTGTTGGACTTTTTATTTCCCAATGGTACTATTATCTGAGGGAATTTCAATATTGACTAGAATATAAGATGGTGGGGGGTTATGGACAAGAGTATTCATGGAAGAATGTATTGATCTTTTGTATCCATATAGAAGGGCTTGACGTTTTACATGGCCTCAGCCTTCAGAAGAACCACTGTGATGTTCTGAGGCTTTTGACCCCAATCTCTGCTGCTCTTTTCAAAAAGATCCATGTAGCCTGATTGAAAAGTAGAGTGAAAACAACAGCAGTAGTATTATTGCTATAGGACAGTGTAGTGCTCTCCTAAAGACTTAATAGAACATGTCTCCTGCTTGCAGGAGAGTCTCCAAATTCCCATCCCATTAAATCCATATTTGCTGTATCAGGCAACAGCATTCAAAGAGTACTGCAGCCCCATCTGTTTTTAGCATCAGAATGACCTAGAAAGACAGAATGCCATGACATCTTTTTGCTTGTCGTTAATGCCACAAATAAACATGGCACTCATACTTTCCGATAAAACCGCTCATTCAATGCCAAGGAAAAGTGTCTTTGCTATAGATGTACATCGATATACAGTGATATTTGATTAAATATTCTGAAGGATCAAGACAGGGATTTGAGAACTCTGAAATAGAGGCAAACTAGCAGGCAGCTAGCATAAAATAGGCTATCAAGCAGTGCAGTCAACCGAAAGAGGCTAGCTAGCTGCCAGTTAACGCAAAGAGGCTACCTAGCCAAGTAGCAGGGATGCAAGAGAGTAAACTTCTCTATCTGGAAGGCTGGAGGCATAGAAAGTTTACTAGCATCAGACCACAGAAGCAGCTGGATTATGAAAGGGTTAGTTCAGGATTTGGGCTCTTTCACTTTTTGTGATCCTTTCCGGGTAAGACAAGAGCAGACAATTTTTTTGTAGATCGGTTCACTTATCCAGTACCAGTACCCTTTACGGGTTAGCAAATTCCTGGGTACCAAAGCATTAGCGCCACAACTCCATGCACCTTCCAGATAGTGCATACATTTGTCTATTTACGTGTGAATGTCTGGAATGATCTACATTAAGAAGGGAAATTCCAAAAGCGAGAATTCACCTCACTGAATTGATCAACAAAAAACCACTGCTCTTGTCGGATCACGGAAACGATCACAAAAGGCGAAAGGCCCACATCCTGAGCTAACCCTTTAAGAAGTATTGGAAGAAGTGATGGAGTGGAGCAACTTATTAGGATTGATGGTTAATTGAACATTTATGGCTTCTCCGGTTACTTGGTCTTGATTCATAATGCAGTTCATATGCAGTTAGGCGGACATGACCAATGAGCTGTCCACCTGGAACACTCCCAATGACTCTTTCAGAATGAATGCATAGCAACTACGATTATCTTTTTTCCCAGCATGAAGCCATTTGCTTAATCCAACGACAAATAGGAAAGGGCATTTATTGACAAAAATATTATTTAGGCTTGAGAAATGATCCCTGTCATAATCCCTTATTAATGTAGCATAATGATGATGAGAGAAAATGTATTGGTTACATCATTGGAGGGAGAAAGGATTGATCGCCATTACTATGCAATAGCAGTGCACAGTTTAGTGCAATTTACAGACCAGGACCGGCTGAAATCCCAGAAGTGAAATGCATTGCATGTATTGCAAATATATTGCAAACAAGTGTTCTGTTTGTCCCCTAGTGACAGTAATTTTTGACATGTGGACCAGTGTTGGTGTATTTTCTTGCACAATTCCAACAGTGTTTGGAACCAGCTCAGAGTATTGCCGGTCAGGCTCATTTGAATAGATTAGCTCATCTACTTTACACAAAGGATGGCCGAGTGGAACCTACAATAACATGAGCCATGAGCATTGTGCATTATTCACAGCATGACCACTCCACATTACAGGGATAGCCATGCATAAATAACACTCATTAGACAAGGGTTGCGCTGCCATTTTTCATTCACATGCTGCTCTTAGTTCTGGTGTGCAGGGCATTCCAAAAGTGCCATCCCATATGGTAGGCCAATTATTCCTTATTCTCAGGCTATTCTCATATCGACTTCTGTTGAATCCTCAACTGTAACTCATGTCAGTCTTCTAGAAATATATTGGCCTTTTTATATCATTTTATTTGATAACATCCATGATGTGTTTGGCCACAGCATCCGGGGAAGTCATTTCGCCTCTGGATTTATTCCTTAAATAAAGAAGTCTCCAATGGACTCCCGTCTGAAGTATAGATGCACTGTGGCAGCTTCCATCGCGCTTCTGAATGGGCCCGCCTGCCAGATTGCATGCAATCTGTTTGCACGGGTCGTTTTCCAGTGGTTTGGATTAGAATTCGACAGGTAGAGGAGTGCTGTCACAAAGGACATGCCGTGTGTGTGCTACACGTGTTTTTGACAGTTTGAACAGGCCTCCTTTGCTACTATTTTGTACTCTCTCCCCCTCCTCCCTCTTTCATGACTCCTGTGTGTGCTGGAGGCCCCGTGCGTTCGCGCTCCTCCATCCCTTTCTCCAGTTACTCAATTTCTATGATACATCGCTCATCCTCTTATTCATGTATTCCTCTCCCAGACAGTATTTGCACAAGCACATTTTTGAGTTTTAATCACAGCCTACTCCAGTCCAGAGGCTTAGTATAATACAGAACAGCTCAACAGATGCACTTTTCTTATTTTTTTCCTTTTTTCATTCTTGGCTCATCTGTTGGCAATGCCAGGGGGTTATTTACTCCAGTGAAAGAGGTTGGTTGAAACATAAACATGGGGCAGTTGAACCAGGGAAACCTTGCACGGTGGGGACATGTTCCAATAGGTTTGAGGAAATCCTAGCCTGTGGGAGGAGGAGCTGCAAACTGACTCCTCCCTGCTTATTCAAGTAATTAGAAGTCCTTCCTAGATGGTAGAACCTCATGCTTTAATATTTAATCTTGGAGGAAGGCAGCGGCAAAACATGTCATGCTGCCTTGCACCCTTTGTAGCATAGTACACACACACTGCATGCGTTGTAGTGGTTCTGGTCAGGGTGGAGCTGGATGAGCATGCGTGGTAGTGGTTTGTGGTGGTTCTGGTCAGGGTTGGAGCTTGGATGAGCAGTAGTAAGGTGGTGTGTGTGTGTGTGTGTGTGTGTGTGGTGTGTGTGTGTGTGTGTGTGTGTGTGTGTGTGTGTGTGTGTGTGTGTGTGTGTGTGTGTGTGTGTGTACGACTCTTCAATTGAATTCTGTCTGGGGTTTCTGTGAAGATGTACATGCCTTACGCAGATTTGTATGACTGTTTCGGAGTGTCTGTGGGAGGGCTGCATTGAAGCACGCCAAGCCTGCAAACAAACCCGATGGTGTCTGAGTAGAGCCGGCGAGAGGAATAGAGCTGGTTTAGAGACAGAGAGAGACGGAGATGGAGAGAAAAGCAGGACTTTACGCTGCAGAGGAAAATGACAGATGAAAAGCTGCATGGATCCGGTGGGGGGCTGGGGGGGGGGGGGGGAGATGGCGCTGGAGTGAAGCTGAACCGCAGTAATCGCAGACGGATTTACTTTCCTTGTCATCTTTTTTTCTCTTAATACTCACCCTTAATCTCCTCCTCCTCCCTCTCCTCCTCCTCCCTCTCCTCCTCTTCCTCCCCCACCCCATCTCCTCTCCTCCTCACAGATATGTGTCACGAAGATGTCCACACGCAGCCTCCAGGGAAAGGACGTCAAACCCCTGGACACCATCCCTGAGGACAAGAAGGTGAAGGTTCAACGCACGCAGAGCGGCTTCGACCCCTTTGAGAAGCCGGCGGGCCAGGTGAAGAGGGTCCACTCGGAGAACAATGCCTGCATCAGCTCCAAGAGCGCCGCCAGCGGCAAAGAGTCGCCCAAACTGCGCCGCCACTCCAGCCCCAGTTCGGTGAGTGAACCTGTCCGTCGTCGCTTGTTGTTTATCAGTAGCTGCCGCCGTACGTCACCGGTATCGTGGGAGCGGACGAACGTGTGTTGTGATGTGATCAAGCAAGGCGCTGCAAGGGGACTTGTGTTTCCGAGTTTCATTGGTTGAGCTTGATGTGGTTTAATATTGCTTGAGCCCTGATGCTTTATTTCCCCTGTGGATTCATTGGATTTGTTTGCAAATGTTGCCTTTTCCTTAATCATGCCGATGCGATGTTTCGCCTCGCTTCGTACCTATGTTTATGTTTGTTTTTAATGAGCTCTGAATGTAGACCACATAATTACCGGGCGAACAGAATAAGATTTAATAACAGTGATGTGAGGCCTGACTGATTGCCTGCCAGTGTTGCTTCGGGAGGAAAATTTATTGTTTGAGTCGTGATTGGGAAATCGGTAAATTGGCTATTTCATAGCCCCCCATCATGTTTAGTCATCTGTACCCTCATGTTCTTTCCCAAACAATATGCATTACATTATATTTCCTAGAGAACCACTTATATTCAAGAAAATACATACTGTTGCCTGGTTTGTTGCACAGCTCTCTCCCCTCACTGACAACTTAATACGTACTTCAATCTTTGTTCTCCATTTTCTTGGCGCAATCAATTTCTGTCTTTCATTCCGATTTCGTGCCACTCGAAACAAAGCCAATATCCACAACAGTTTAGAGAAACTGAAGAAAATGACGCCTTAATCAACCTCGAACACAGAACAAAAAAGGTTGATGCATTTGTAGCCTTTGGAGAGTTGAGGTTTTACGGTCTTAGCTTGGCGAAGATGGTAGTTATTTTCAGTAGCTTCCTTTGAGACATGCTCTCTTCACAGTGAGCACTGTTGCCTCAAACATATGGTGCCATGTAAATTCTGTTGTGAACATTGTCAGAGAAGCCAGATGCTTTGCTTTCACTCTGTTTGATTGCATTCTCGTCACACTGCAATTCGGGAAGACTAATTGTTCCTTTTTTGGAGCCTACCAGGGATAAATGTTACAAGTTCTTTGGGTCAAAAGAGAGGACACCCAGGTCCCTGTATCACCGTCTTAGTAACAAAGCCCTGTTGCTGAGAACAGTCCTACTTGGTTGTACAGGTATTGGATAACAAGCTCTGCATTATGCTTACTAGAGGCAGCCCAGCACTGTTTACCAAGTCACTTCGGTACCTCATGCATTACAATTCAGTCAGCTAAGGACAAAACATAGAAGATGGAAGCCATCTGATTGCTCATTCATTTCTGAAATATGCATGAGGAGCCCAGATGGGTCCCCTGTCCCCTTGAGGCGTGGGTGAAATATGTGGCCATCCTATCTCTGTTGGTGAAATTGGAGGTGATGAGTCATTTCGTTAAGAGTCGCTGTGCGAAAAGATAACTTGCTCTGACTTTCACAGCTTATCGGACGGGGGCAGGATAGTGATACCACCCCCGGTGGACCGGAGGATGTTTTGACAGAACAGGGTTTTGATAGAATAGTGGATACATAATGTTGTCCGGTTGTTTCATCTTTTATGTACCACCTGTTGATTTCAAACGCTAGAAATATTCAGGTTGATTTATAAAAAACACATTTCTATAATCACAAAAATGTGTGCCTGTAGTCTATGTTGATTATTTTCAGCTGGCTACTGATGAATTAAAATGTGATGATACTGATTTATGTGCGGTAGAGTTTTTTTTTACCTGACACAGAGCAATTTGTGTGCTACAAGAACCGTCTTGTTACTGCCTAGTTAGGCTTTGGTTTAGGAGCTGCATTCTGTCCAACATGTTTTTTTTGGGGGGCATTGTTTGTTTTCGTTGTAAAAATGCGGTTTCGCTTCCTGATTCATCCCAGGGGAGCACATTTGTTGAGACAAAAAAAAGGACTTCAAAAAACGCTGAGCTTGTATGCAGCACAGAAATGAGATGCATTTGCAAGAAAGACGGATTTTCACAGGCGAGATTGAAACCACTGATGTTAAATCACAAGACACACACACACTGTGTTTTGTGTTGACCAGTACTGTTATTCTTTCAGGGACGGTCTAGAATCATCCCTGAGATTCTCCCTTGGTATCGCCATGGCCGATTGATTTTTCTCTGGCTTTAGTAACTATTTATCAAACAATTTAAATCGGAATAGCAATTTACTCTGTGATTATATTATACGGGCAGATTACAGGATGTTGCGCACTATGAACCAAAAAGAGGAAATGCGTTCTCTTTGTGGTCGCCTTTCTGTTCATGTGTATCTGCCTGTTGACCCTGAATCATTCAGCAGCGTACAGTATACAATAACGGCCCAGGGCAGCCTAGCTAATAAAAGGTGTCTGACCTACCGCACGCACGGTTGCGTAGCAAGCCCCATTACGGGCCATCGCTACCTCTCGCCTTACCTCGATGCATGAGATCCATCATGCGGTTGTAATGGCTGTCACCACCTCCTGATCCATGACACACGCAAACACGGCTGACCGCTGGCCTAAAACCCATCAGTGTCCAAAAAAAAAAAAAAAAAAACCTGTTCTATCTATTCCCCTCTCCCTGGGCTTTCTGCCTGGACTTTAGCCCTGCCAAGTTGTGTTTAGACGCAGGTGTCACTTGGAAAGAGCACTTCAAGCATTGTCAGTATAAGCTCATTGAAGAAAGTACTCAGGCGTCTTTATTTATTCATCCCCCCCCGAGATGCTGTCTGGGAACATCTTCTTGGTGATACAAGTTACTTTATTTTGTGACTCTTTCTGGGGAAAACATTTTCTTTATCCCTCAACCTTTCATCATGTTTGTCCCTTGTTCTCAGCCTACAAGCCCCAAGTTTGGAAAAGCCGATTCTTATGAGAAGCTGGAGAAGCTGGGAGAGGGATCATACGCCACGGTTTACAAAGGAAAGAGCAAGTAAGTTTTGTTTAATATTCAGCCAACATTCACAATAAGACACCACGTATATATATCTATATATATATATATCTATATCGCATGTGTCCGCTCTTCAACAACATATATATATCTATATATATATATATCTATATCGCATGTGTCCGCTCTTCAACAACAAGTTATTCCATTTATTGACTTACTGATCAGTGGCATACATAATCGTGCTCCTCTATCAGAAACGTTTCAGCTTGTTAGATTCAAATCTAGATGAGAGGCACTTTAAATAATCAATGAACACAGGCTCTCTGTTGTGAGGAACACATCCAGACAGATTTATCTCTGGCTCGCAGCTCATTTGGAACTTGTTTTGGAAAGTTAAATTCAATTCAGGTGGTTCTAGGTTTCCATCCCCAATGTCCGCAGTCCAGTCCAGTCCTTTAGCCAGATCAGTAACCTGTCAGCATGATGCTCTGTCTATTGACAGTCATTCTGTTTGTTCACTCTCTGCTCTGTCTGCCAGGGTGAACGGGAAGCTGGTGGCCCTGAAGGTGATCCGCCTGCAAGAGGAGGAGGGCACCCCCTTCACGGCCATACGAGAAGGTGAGGTGTACCACTGGGGTACTGGCTGTAGGCCAGCTAGCTCCAGCGCTGGGCCAGGACCAAGGATAACAATTATTAAGAATAGTTGGGTCTCCAATGATGCATACCTATTTGAAAGTAAAACTTAGCAGAAGATGTGGAAGTCTATTTTTGGCTAGTGGGGCAAAGCGAGAGATAAAGTGGTGAGGTTTTTTTTTCCATCCAGAGCGAAGCAGGGGGGCAGAGTGAGAGGATTTGGCATCCAAAGGCAGAAACCAGACTTTTTTTCTATTGAGATGAGAAACTGATTCTGTCTGTTTGATCAGTGTGTGATCCTGGATTTGTGATACGGTAGCAATTTGGAGCCACACACACACACACACACACACACACACACACACACACACACACACACACACACACACACACACACACACACACACACACACACACACACACACACACACACACACACACACACACACACACACACACACACACACACACACACACACACAAATGTGCCTGCCTCGACACCTTTAGTGGGCCCATCAGAAAAAGCACTTTGAAATCTGACTAATTCAGCAATTACTTGTGGAGAAGCTCCCAACCTTGATACGTGGCTAGAATTTCAAACCCTAACCCTAACTTTACCACGGGTGCAAATAAGACAAACACATTTAGGGCCTATCGAAGACACAGGGGCTGAATGTGCGTGTGTGTGTGTGTGTGTGTGTGTGTGTGTGTGTGTGTGTGTGTGTGTGTGTGTGTGTGTGTGTGTGTGTGTGTGTGTGTGTGTGTGTGTGTGTGTGTGTGTGTGTGTGTGTACACATATCTCCACTCATCAGCGGTGCTCTGTCAGAGTGTCTATGGTTTTGAGGAGGTCCCTTGGACTGCTCACGTTCTTTGAGGCAGCGTGCTCCATGTGGCAGAGAGCATACCCCATGGTGGGTGGGTGGGTGGGTGGGTGTGTGTGTGCGTGCGCACGGGTTCGCATCTTTGATCTGTTTTATACATTCTCCGAGGTATGACTATGGGATGAATGCATTCATGAGGGCTGTGCTGCTCCCGGGCTCCGGGAGGCGTCCCGGGTCCTCTGTGCCCTTGGTCAGAGCCCTTATTTGTGCAGAGGGTTAGGTTTTACAGTCTCGGCGAGCAGCACTCCGCCAGGATGCATTTGAGTGGCTCTGGATCACTGCTTGCTTATCGACTGCTAATCATGACCTGCCGTGTCAAGTCGTGTACGCGTTGGCTCCGACCAATAACCTAGTCTCACAGACCTGCGTTTATTTGAAGTGAGTCCTCTAACTCAGGACAAGGCAACACTCCCAAAAGCCCAACTGGCGAAAAAGAATAAATCTTGAGAAACCTAAGTCCTTTCAAATAGACAGTTAGTAGTATTTGGGTTTTGCAAGGGCAGACAAAAAAAAGCAAATTATCTTTCACTTCAGATGAATCCGAAATGACGAAAAGGCAAACTAAGAAGCAGAGTCAGAAGGACTAGGAGTCGGCTGTTAATATATGATTTAGATTGATTCAAACTTTCCCATGAATGCCGTGGTTTGCCTCACTCCCCCCCCACTGAGATAATGAGATCATTAGAGTTAACAGTGAGGAATAAAACATCAAGGTTTGAGCTCCTCCCTGAGGTGATGTCCATGTATCTCCCTCTCTCTCTCTCCCTCTCGTTCTCGTTCTCTCCCGTCCTCTCGCTCCCTTTCTCTCCCTCCATCTCTCTTTCTCTCTCTCCATTTCTCCCTCTCCCTCCCTCCCTGTCCCACTCCCTCTATACCTCTCTCCCCATCTCCCCATCTCCCTCTCCCTGTCTTCTGCTCCCTCGCTCCCTCTTGTTTCGTGTTGTTGATGAATGAGTGTGGGAACCCATGCCCGTAAATCCACCATTTCCATTTCCTCCGACTGATTAATCTTTGACCGATCCTCAGCACTCTGGCAGGGCACGCCTGGTGCTGGCTGCACTGATGATGTAGTGGGCGACGCCGCTAATGACCGCCTGGATCACAGAAGTTTGTCTCCCGTTGTCTCATATCCTTAAAATGTTCTTCAAGGCTCTCTCTCTCTCTCTCTCTCTCTCTCTCTCTCTCTCTCTCTCTCTCTCTCTCTCTCTCTCTCTCTCTCCTCTCTCTCTCTCTCTCTCATCTCTCTCTCTCTCTCTCTCTCTCTCTCTCATCCTCTCTCTCTCTCTCTCTCTCTCTCTCTCTCTCTCTCTCTCTCTCTCTCTCTCTCTCTCTCTCTCTCTCCATCTATCCATCGCTCTCTCACTCACTCTTCAACTGTTTCCATCTCTCTCTCTCTCTCTCTGCAGCATCTCTCCTCAAAGGCCTGAAGCACTCCAATATTGTTCTGCTCCATGACATCATTCACACCAAGGAAACCCTGACTCTCGTCTTTGAGTATGTGGTGAGTACCAATGCTGTGTTTCCTTAAACTGCCTACAATTGTTATAAGTTCTACTTCTTCCATTTAATACGGGTAAACCTGGTTCAAGGTGTCCTTGCTTTAAGAGAGAAACTGAACGAACTACCACTTGGGAACATTCAGCTGAAGGACAGGGTTAGGGGAGGTCATCGATTTAATAAAATGTCCATTTTTTTTTACACATTCCCTAAAGGATCGTGAGGGCTGGGGATGTTTAGAAAGAAGCAGTCTTTGTTTACAAGGCAGCCTAGGAACACTGACCCTCCGCTCACTAAAGGGAACCAAGACACTCATTTCTCTTCAACCTCAAAATGAAGTCAGCCCAAACCACCAGGCCACTTGGCCCTGCTACAGGTGGCCCTATTCCTGGAAGGGCCCTATTTAATAGGTTTCCGCAACGTCTGTTTTTAATGCAGGGAACCGCTTCGGCAGCTTTTATTTATTTATCTTTAAAAATATCCTGAGCCGTACAAGGTCCGTGTTTTTACCTTCCTGCACTTCATTTACATTAACATTTAGGTCATTTAGCTTTTATCCAAAGCGACTTACATCGTTTAATACACACATTGACACACCGACGGCAGAGTCAACCATGCCCCCCCCCCCCCCCCCCCCATCACTTCACGTGATGATTATTATTTATGCAGACATGGAGTTTATAGATCCGCAGGGTAACCAGTGGTTCCTGAGAGGAGGATCAAGCTCTTAACTAGCAGTGTCTCTTAATGAGGGTGGAGACGTAGGGGGATGGGGGTCCCTGTAGGAACCAGCCATGACTAGCCATGACCTTGGCGCATGCAGTTTGATAAGGAAAAAGTGCATCAACACACACTCTTCCGCACAGTAAGATAGTGAACTACCAGCGTGATGTAACCGCCACATGTCATCCGCTGACACTGGAACACAAAGCATGGAGCAAAAAGTAGGGAGCAATTTTCCAAAACATATAACTGCAAGATCCTATATCGAGATGTATGGATGGGAACCGCAGTTACAAATCGGCTCCATCCCATCCCAAGGCAATATTAAAAATTGCATGCAAACAAAGTGGTTGCCGGTTAACCTCTGGGAGAGCGAATATGACGAATTTTGATTTCCCCACATACCCATGAATATGAAATAGGACAGGTAGTGTCTATTTGACAAGAGAAATAAATAAATAAAATAAATAAATAATGGCCTAAAAAAGATAAAATAGAAGACTGCAGTAGGTTTTGATGCGGTCGACCTTCTATGCTCGGCTGATATTTTGATGCTGATACAATATCCTGCTGCCCCCCCTCCCCTGCCTACCCTCCATGCTTGTTCCAAAGCCATCTCTTTTACATACAGAGAGGGTTTCTTCCACCGAGCCAAATCAATTCATTTTACCCGCCTCTGCCCGTTAATGATGATTGACAGGGGAGGAGCGAGAGCGGGGGCGAGGGAGGGACGCACGGGAAGGTCACAGAAGTGAGAGGAATTGCAAACTAGATGAGCGTTTGAAGGAACAGCGATGGAGAATGCGGAAACCGCTGCGAAACAAGACGGATAGAGTCAATGAGCAAAAGAGCGAGAGGAAATCATCCGAGGAAAAGGAGAGATGTCAAGGTAGAGAGGGAGGGGGAAAAGACTTAACGGAGAGGACGGAAGGAGTGGATTTTGAGTCAAAATGGACGTGCGTGACTAAATCCTGTGGCTGGAGTGTCTTTCTGAATTATTCAGAGAGGTCAGGGGGGGGGGGGGGCAGTCGGGTCGTGAGGGGCATCCGAAGTTTGTAAATATCAGCCTGACCCAAGGGTCGTGCCACATCACACGCACGCGCACACACACACACACACACACACAACACACACACACAACACACACACACACACACACACACACACACACACACACACACACACACACACACACACACACACACACACACACACACACACACACACACACACGACCTACACAATACATACACCTAGTAGACAGGATAGGAAAAAGGATGAAATAAATAAAATATGATTAGACATGTTTTGGCACAGTTCACAAGCACACATTCACACAAACTGATTGCATAAATATGCATGGGAAATAGCCTTTCATGTGCAAACTGACATGACATGCAAACACATATGGCCAAGACAGTCACAGGTAGACTAGCTATCCATCCGAGACAGACAAAAACACACCCCAGGACTATCGATAGACATTACACCTTTATACTACGCATTCAAACCTCCTGACAACAACATGGGGAATTTTTTTTTGCTCTGCTTTTTTCAACAAAGGCCACCCATCCACAATAGGAACTGTTCATCTCTTTTTACAAGACAGTGAAGTGTTCTGTGAGTGTTGCGGTGCAGGATGAGGACGTCTTGTGTGGATTAGCTCCGTGCTGTTGAGTGGCGGCAGGGAGAATCTGGGTGCGGCTCAGATGTCTTTAAAAGAGCCCGTTCATTAGCTAATGCTGTTGTCTTAGTGAAACCCTTACCCACAAGGACATGGAGAACAACACAACACACCACACTCCACCACGCTCCACCACGCTCACGCTACACCCCACAGCCTTCTTCTGCTGAGGGCTGTGGTCGGGGTAATGGGGGGAGTTCTTCGGGGATGGGTTTTGCAGGCGCTTTGCTATGCAATGTATTCAGTGTAAATGAACACGGTAGGCGCCACACTAGCAGTGTGAAATTGAGCTAAATCGGTTTATATATGTGTGTTTGTAAAAAAAAAAAAAAATGTCTGTGTGTGAATGTGCATGTATCTGGTCATAACGGTTTTACCCATGCTTCCCCCCCCCCACAGCACACAGACCTGTGTCAGTACATGGACAGGCACCCCGGGGGCCTCCACCCGGACAACGTCAAGGTACGCCACACACCCCTCGTAGACGCACTCCTCACCTTCACCTGAGCACTGGCTTGAGCAGAGCCCCGCCGTGCTGTGGGGACGTATCTTTACCCACGCTGGAACACTTGGTGTGCTATTAGTGTGGTGGGTGGGGGTGGTGGAGGGCTGAGGACCAGGTGCAGAGACGCATGGGTGACAGGTGAAGTATGAGGCAGGGGTGACTAGAGATTGCATGGGGGGGGGGGGGGGGGGGGGGGGTTGCCAGTTTCCCAGATCTACATTAGTTACATAACACTCTCCTACATTACTGTCGGAGAGGATTTGTTTTCTGTTTTGTTGACAGCCGTGAATTATTCCGGTTTTATTCTTAGGAATGCCCAGAAGTGGTTCCCGTCATGCTCTTCCTCCGCCTGCGGTGGTGGAGGAGGCGTGGGAGGGTGGGCAGATACCACTGTGTGGGTGTCTTTACCTAGTTACTGCTTTGGCATGTGAACCAGGTTAATGCAGGAAAGGCTAGAACAACAGTCAATTGGCTTGTTTGTACTTATGTTCAGTACTGTTCAGTACGTTCAGTAAAGGTTTCTGTTGTTAGATATCCAACATTATTCTGATGATCACGCATTTGTTGTGTCTGTGAATTGGTTTACAATATTATATAATGCCGCAACATGAAATAAAGACGGATAACGTTTTTTTATCCGCGTTAATACGGGCCTAGGCTCTTTTTCCCTGTATGCAGTGCAACTTATATAAAGTAAAAAGATATGGGAAATAATTATGCGCTTTAAATTATATTGGCAACATCAAATTTACCGTATCATCTCTATGTATATGTACTTTAAATCATAGAAATCACAGCTCAAGATGAATCAGCACGTCCTCTTTCTTAAATCGCCTCCATTATTATATTTCTATCAATAATTGATGTGTCCTAAAAAAAGCGGTAGTCACCTGAGAATTATTTCACAGGTTTTCTTGAACAGTGAATTAGCTTACAGCTGGTGCATTTTTATGAGAGAGAGAGAGAGAGAGAGAGAGAAGAGAAGAGAGAGGAGAGAGAGAGAAGAGAGAGAGAGAGAGAGAGAGAGAGAGAGAGAGAGAGAGAGAGAGAGAAGAGAGGAGAGAGAGAGAGAGAGAGAGAGAGAGAGAGAGAGAGAGAGAGAGAGAGAGAGAGAGAGAGAGAGAGAGAGATGCCCTTGTATCCCCTTGGTTTACTGCGCTAAGCAAACAAACTACCCTGCTGTTATTTGTTAATTTCCTAACCGCGTTGTGTGGTAAGATAAATAGCGTTCTCATACTGGTGCTGATGACCCGACATATTTTATAGCGGTGAAGTTGTTTACTGTAATCATAGGCGGTATAACACCTTACCATAAAATAATTAACTCTGCAAATCACAACAGTAAGTCACGCAGCCCTGGGTATAGAGCCTGCACTGCTATTGCACACGAGAATGGGACAGGTTCACCACCAGAGGCTTGGCGACCGGCCAAATGACATCTAAGCAGTGAGGGCCCTCACAACACCGGGGGGGGGGGGGGAATGGGTGGTACCGGTGAGACAGCCCTGGGCAGATGACTCCCTGGGGAGCATTACACACTGAACATGGAGGAGGGCTAATGATCCCACAGCCTGCTGGAGGTGTGTGTGTGCGTGTGTGCGTGTGTGCGTGTGTGTGTGTGTGTGTGTGTGTGTGTGTGTGTGTGTGTGTGTGTGTGTGTGTGTGTGTGTGTGTGTGTGTGTGTGTGTGTGTGTGTGTGTGTGTGTGTACGTGTACGTGTGTGTGTGTTCTCGCCTACACTCTTGCATCATGTGAGGCGAGGGTCCGTCCCACTCATCAAAAGCTTTTAATTCGATAGACCCGCCCACTCCTCAAGTCTCTTTGAAGACTGCAAATTCATTATTTTCCTAAACAGCGTCTCAAGTATTAAACGAGAGAGCCGGTGAACAGGCTCACTAGCGGAGGAGTGCTGCGAGTGCTCGCAGATCTCGCTCTCATTAGGCCCATTCGGACGGACTGTGAGGGGGCCTACTGTAGTCGTCCGGTCCGTCCTCCAGTATTAGACTGACGGACATGGAAGCCATTAGTGTTGCCATTGGAGCTGAAGCGCACTCGTTGCTAATACAATCACTGAGCGGGGATCCCTGTGTGTGTGTGTGTGTGTGTGTGTGTGTGTGTGTGTGTGTGTGTGTGTGTGTGTGTGTGTGTGTGTGTGTGTGTGTGTGTGTGTGTGTGTGTGTGTGTGTGTGTGTGTGTGTGTGTGTGTGTGAAGCACTTTGAACTAAATGATGATGGTATTGCAGAAGGCCAGATGTTAGGAACCGGCTACTTTTCTGTGTTTCCTCCGCTTTTTATTTTCATCATTGTCAGCATCTGGGATGAGCACACGCGGCTAATGTGCATTGGCTGATGGCCAGTCAGTCGTCCTTTATTGGATTACAGCCAGTAAGCCTAGACCCCATGTCTCGGAGCAGATCTGGATGTATCAATTTGAAACTGACACCAGCAAAGGGGCTAGGGTTAGGGTTAGAGATTTCCGTGTTGGGGGGTTAGGATTAGGGATGTCAGTGTTAGGTGTTAGGGTTAGGGTTGGGGATGTCAGTTTTGGGTGTTAGGGTCTAACAACAATGTATTTTATAATTATTGCTCACAAAAATTGTACCAAGCGCTGACCTGTTTTTCCCAAACAATCATAGATCCACTGAATCTGATGGTTCAGACAGGCTACAGTTGCTCCGTTAAAGCGTGCGTTGCGATACTCCGACCGTTCCTGCAAACAGTGCGGCAGCGGCTGATGAAACACACAGTCCCACCAGAGGACAGGAATAACAAACATATTAGCACACCGCCATTACAAGGCTGATAATTACTCCCCTCAAAGTGTTTTTGTTTCCTTTCACTGGGTCCCTGTTGGCCGACGCAGGCATGTGCAGCGGTGTGTGTGTTTGCCTGATGTGCTACATTAGGGACACCCGAGACGCACACTGGAAGCTCCGGTGGAATAGACGACGGAAGCCTCCCCGCGATACCTAGCAGATGGTTCCCCCTCTTCACTCCATTTAACACTTCTCTTTACTTCTCTGTCACTTCCACAATTTCATGCTGCAGATTCACGACTCTGAGCCCACCGCCACGCCTGTGCTGTTTTTTCCGCAATATTCAGTGTTTTCAGTGTTGCGGTGTTTCAGCGATAAGTTTCCACTTCATGTTTTCTCCTCAGTTCTTGAAAGTGCCTTTAAACGCCACATCCTCCAGCAACAAAGCACCAGCGCCCGGTACGCGCTTTTATTTTGTCATATCCTCCTTTTTCTTTTCATCTTTCTTTCTCTCGCCCCAATTCTGTCCATTTTTCGTGCCTGCACCTCCCATAAGCATAGTAATGAGAGGTGTGTGTGTGTGTGTGTGTGTGTGTGTGTGTGTGTGTGTGTGTGTGTGTGTGTGTGTGTGTGTGTGTGTGTGTGTGTGTGTGTGTGTGTGTGTGTGTGTGTGTGTGTGTGTGTGTGGTGTAACAGGATCAAGATGAGATGAACAGCTTCTGTTAAACACACACCCCACACATCGTCCTCTGCAGCGCTCCAACACTTCCCTTTGATTCTTTGTGCTGCTGGTGAAACTCAGACGGACCCCAGTAGACGCAACTCAGACGGACCCCAGTAGACAGCTCTGTCATTTCGACGCATCGCCTCACATGTTCCCGCGATCTGAATGGGAGATTCAGACAGACAAGAGCGCCAGCTTTGGCATCGCCCCGCAGATAACAAGTCGAATATTCATTTTGCGCCGTCTCACATCTATGGGACACTTATCTTGATACAGACCCGCGGCGGCTTAATGAAAACGATTGCGGCGACTTGTCCATCTTTTAGGAAAACCAATTGTGTGCATTGCTCTGGCGTTGGCGCGACAGATGGCAGTTGGCAGTGCTGTCTCTCATCGGAAGCTAAACGCGGCAGGTCATGTCGCCAAAAATACCATTCACAGAGTTTATTTTATTACATTATTACACCAGCAGTTACTGTGCAATTATTTAGCCGAATGGGAATCATGAAACGGTCTCGCATTACTACTTGTGGGTGTCGATGAGCTTCAACAGCCCGTTTCTAAAGCTGATTAGAGGTGTCTGGGATGCCCCCCCCCCCCACCCACACCAGTGACTCCAAGAGTCTTCAGTGTTTCATGATGTGTGTATTAAACATGAAGAAGGTGTTTAATTATGAATACAGCCCCCTTCGTCAAATTACCTTGTCATTGGGCTCCATTAGGATCGTAATCTCCATGAACTAATTAAAAACCAGGTCCATAAATAACTGTGTGAACCCTGATTGTAAAAAAAAATAAAAAAAGAGTGTGATGGTGTCATTTAATCTTTGTACATGGTATAGCAGCCCGCCCGCGCGTCGGTGAGTGGGAACCTACATTACACTGTAGAGCTGTTCCCGTGGTCTGCCGTGCTGGTGAAGGGGCTGACGAATGTCTGTGTAAATAGTAGAGAACCAATTCCACAAGTCCCCTCCACCGGAGAGCTACAGCCGACATGTGGAGCTATCGCCCTATTACTCTCGTTTAAACTTGACGAGGGCGGCAACACCTCAGGCCCCCCTTCCTTATTACCATCTCCCAGCTCTGGGGTGCTGTTCAGGAACGTGTAGGATCGCACACTCAGGCTTTTTCTGCCATTCCTTCGGTGCCGCAGAACCGTCAATACGCACTCATTCACCAGTCTCTCGGAGTACCGCAGTTGCGCCGTAGAAAAAAGAAAAGAAAAAAAGGAGAACGGTCCCTCGGTCTGTATTTGACTCCATGGTTAACACACCTAGTTCTTACTGCGCAGTTCCTTCATCCTCTTAATTCTTCTACCTCAGGCACATCTCAGCTGGAAGCCGCAGTGGCGAGGCTTTCATCAGGCATGTTGACGTCCTGGGTCACACCCACCCTGCTGTTGTTGACTTTGATGCTTAAAGGCTTACTCTTCCTCCTCCTCCGCCTCCTCCTCCTCCACTGATTCACTCATAACCACAGCCCACCTCTTCAACAATCTGCTTCTTATTTTTAGCTTGACCTGCACCAACCTCTTCCCATCCTCCTTTTTGTCACTGCTTTAGTCTTGGCCCTGGGGGTCCCAGCGCAACTTTTGCATCCCTGACTCTTGGTCTTTACTGTCAGTTAATTAGCGCAGCCCTAGGTCCCATTGTCTGCGGGGGGGGGGGGGGGGGCTCGGTTCTGGATGGGTTCTTGTGTGTGCAGTACCTCAGGCCAGATGGACGGCTCATCGTTACTTATTATAGTTGGGTAAGGCAGGGTCCGACAGCAGATGTCTCCGTCTGTCAGCCTGCCAAACGGCCCCCCCGCAGACCCTGTTCAGCCAACACGTGACGACTGCTCGGGGAAAAAACGGGAACTATAGCATAGTTTCCAGCAAGGGTTTGGGGGGGCCGTGCTGAGATGGCGTCGTTTCAATCGCTCCACTTATTTGCACTCTGGTCTGCGCTGGAGTCATTTGGAATTCAGATTGAACCCTCCTTGAAAAATATGAGAATAGGGAAAGGAACTGCAGCACATTCATCGAGGGGCCGTTCAACCTTATCTCAAACAGTATCATGCATAATATGCTAGCTGTGAGCCGCTACAGGCAGTCACTGAGAGTTCCTTTCGAGGATGTTTTGATGTTTGTATCTCAGTCCTGGAAACTGAAATACACCGTTTATTTATTTTTTTATTCCCCTTTCCTTTTTATAGTCGCGCATTCAAAGCAAGTCTTTATATCTTTTATTTCTTAAGCACACTTTGATGTACGCGAGTAAACACGCATTCCTCATGCAAATGCTGTACCTCCGCCCAGCTTTCAACTCCTGCACCCGCCAAGTTGAGGAATACTAAGCTGTTGACCCGGCGACTCCACATACCAGACCAGGCCGGCTTCTCATTGGGCTCCGCTGTGTTCCGCTCTGCCTAATTGACCGAGACGGGGGTAGTGCTGAGAGGAGAAAAATGTGAGGGGAATGTTAGAATTGGAGTTCAGGGGAGTGTATGTGGCTCGTTATTATTTGATTGATAAGAGAAAAGGGAGGCCTGGGCAGTCCCAGCGGTTTGATTAAACAAAAACAAACACATTTTGCATTCCAGGTAAATGTGTGGCTGAAATGGGACTGAAATGGAGGCTTAAATATTCAAGCCACTGACAATTATTGTCTTTCCACCTTATGTAAAAAACTTCTTTAACGGGTAAAGCAATATTTCAGTTTAAAAGGATTGCCTAATGAGTTAGAAATCTCAATCATATGGTTTAGTGCACTATAAAGTGACTGCACAAAGACAATGGGACAATAGTAAACAATTAACAGCCTTGTAACGAATGGATCCCGAACCTGTCAATAAGGTGGTCGTTGTCTGTAATTGATGCAGGTGATCAGATGGCTGGCGAGATGAAGGCTATCTCTCTGATGTCCTGTCAATAGTCCTGATTGAAGAAAAAAGATTTTCCTCTGCGTTGATGGACTTTTGTTTTTTTACGCGTGTGCGTGTGATTGTGCTCCAGCTGCGCTAAATGCAAACGCCTGGGGGGGTCTGTACACAGGTGCACGGCCCTTGAGACATCACCCTGTCCTGATGACGGATAGCTCCGCAGACAGGGTGCACACAGGCGCAGTTCACCGGAGATAAACAGTTATAATCCAACCAGAGAGAACCTTGGTTTGACGCCAACCGTTCCATCGTAACCCCTTTATCATAGAAACGCAAAGTTGCATTTTCCCCAAAAATGTTGAATGCATGGATGGCTTACCAGCTTCCGCAAGAGACTCAAGGCTCAATTGTTCAGAGTTCACCTGGACTCTGTGTAGCCTGCTCCCTTACCCCCCCCCCCCCCCCCCCCCCCCACACCACCACCCCTTTTCCCCCCTCACGCTCCTAAAAACACTCCTCTTATACACTCATTGTATGTTGTACGTCTGGCACTTAATATAGGCACTTAGTGTATGTTATACATCTTGGCACTTTTGCACAAAAAAAATAGTACTTGGCATTTTGTTACATCCCATCCTAGCTATCTCTGTTGTATACGGGGAATGGGTTAACCTAGCAATCGTAAATACTCACTCGTTTCTATGAATATCTTAACCGTACCGACAGCAATATATTGTTTCTCTTTTTTCCTACAAATGTATTTATTGTAAGTCGCTTTGGAAGAAAAGCATTCTGCTAAATGCCCTAAAGGTCGAATGTATGGAAGATGTCTGTAAAGGTCAGATCGGACCGCAGATGAAGAGTCCAGAAGCTCACCCGACCACGTGGTTTGTGCTGTGGTTCTCGTTGCAGCTCTTCCTGTACCAGCTCCTGCGGGGGCTGTCCTACATCCACCAGAGGTACATCCTGCACCGGGACCTCAAGCCCCAGAACCTGCTGATCAGCGACACCGGGGAGCTGAAGCTGGCTGACTTTGGTGAGTGGAGGCGGGGGGTGGTGGGGGGGCCTTTATGATCACAGCGGAGTTCACCGTCCATCACGTTACCTTTTATGTACCGGGTTTATGTGGCACATTTATGTATGAAAATCGAAGGCTTTTATTGTGTATTTATATACACAATAAAAAACTTAAATTATAAGCTTAGTCCCTGTATAGTGGTCGGGTGCAGCCACATGTTTTACAAAAAATGAATGTGGGTGTCATTAAGAAACTGGAACCATGAATGTTTCTACCAGAAACAGAGAAGTAGTTTGATGTTTGTTTTATTAACCTTTTAACATTTTATAGGCAATATTTGAAGTATCAGAAGAATGGCAATAAAGACTAATAAATCGGATCTTAAATTTATACTATCTACGATCAAATTGCTCTCTTTGCTCCGAGACTGCCATTTTATTTCTTTGTAAGGACCAGCGAACAGAAAAACAACTCCAAACTCAAGAAAGTTTAGACTAACCAACCAACATCCCCAGAAACACCCCCCACAAAACATTCTCACAGCCCCCCAAGAGTGACATTGTCTTTCACTACACTATTCTACTGTCTTATTCCAACATGTTATATATACACAGTCAAATCTGTTGAGTTAAAGCCCAATCATGATTAAATAATTGAGTGATAAAAGAGAAATTTCTTGTGTGCTCTGCTGTGTGGGGCTGTGGTCAAGCGAGCCGATTTAATTGACTTTAAAAGACACCGTTCGCTGGTCTCTACAGACGCAGTACTTTCAGCGTTTATTGGAGTCATTACGGTTAAATGCTTGCATAGACGGATTGAATCTCCAAAACTCTAGGTCAATAATTTGAATTAAGTCATTACTTACGTCATTCATCCACCTTTCTTTTGGGTTAAGAGCTTTGTGAGAAAGGAGTTACCGGGCCTGACCCTAACAGAACCCTGGTATGGAAAACGGTCAAAGCAACTAGATGCCTGGGCTTGTAATCAACGTATAACGTTCTAAATATTTAGCGGTATAGTTTTATTGCTATTCGATTTTTTTTATTCAATCATATCTGCCTCTTCTCCCCCTCTGGGACACCCACAATTTCCCGCACAGGAGTAATAAAGTCCAGCTTATCTTTTGTCACACCTCAGCACTTGCATACGAATACATATAATGTGTGTGTGTGGTTGTGTGTGTGTACATGTAAGTGTGTAAGAGGATGACTCTTGCGCGAGTCCCTCGACGCTGCGTGAGGGCTGACAGGCGTCCTGGGTACAGCAGGACGGGGGTCTCCTGAAATCAGGAGAGGGCCATACAAAACAAACGCTAGAATAAACACCAATCTACCCCCCGTTCTATCTGGCTTCTTCCTCCTCGTCGCACCCCAATCTCTTCCCCACGGTGTCTCACTCCACTCCCTTCTCTGTGGTGTCTCACCCCAATCTCTTCCCCACGGTGTCTCACTCCACTCCCTTCTCTGTGGTGTCTCACCCCACTCTGGGCCCTGCGCTGTCTCTCCCACTCATGCGTGGCGAAGGCGTTCCTCATTAATAACGTGAAGCGTTTATCAAGAGGTCAGACATTACTGAGCAGAATATTTAGTATTTTTATTACAGAGGAGAATATGAATGCTCACGTTATTATTGAGCAGAATATTTCAACTTCTATCATTACTGATCATTATATTACTAGTTATTACTCAGAAAAATATTAGCTTCAATATTATTACAGAGCAGCATATTGGATTTAATATTATTACTGAGCAGAATATTAGTGCAGGCCGACAGAAAAACAGACGGACATCAAACACACACGCGTACACACCCATCCAACGCACTCTTGTCTTAACACATAAACGCACACGTACACACAGACCCTACACTTATACCCGACAAACACACAAACACATCGAACATATGCATCCAACACACACACACACACACACACACACACACACACACACACACACACACACACACACACACACACACACACACACACACACACACACACACACACACACACACACACACGCCTCCCTAGTCTATCACTGACCTATACAAACAGGCACACAAACAGGCAGCCACTAGGCCCAGCATTAGCCTGAAGGGGCAGACGTGTTGTGGATTGAGGGGCTCTGAATGTGGCAGCAGCAGAGTGTGTTGTGTGTGTTCATGTGGCAGAGAGAGCACAGGACTTGCGGGTTCCCCAGGGTACAGATCCCCACAGAGGGAATACGAGGTGGCTGTCTGTGTCAGTCGCTGGACACATCGCCACTCCTTGACATCTTATTGTATATTTATGAGATGAAAGTGTGTGTGTGTGTGTGTGTGTGTGTGTGTGTGTGTGTGTGTGTGTGTGTGTGTGTGTGTGTGTGTGTGTGTGTGTGTGTGTGTGTGTGTGTGTGTGTGTGTGGCTTCATGTTGCTGTTGCTGGTCCTGGCTCTGTCTGTTCGTGGAGGATTTAGACCATCACAGTCCGTTGTGTGGCCCACTTTATTTTACGCGCCACATCCAAAGCATTCATTCATCATTATTTGTTCTCGCCATACTCTGCACAAGAACACAAGGTTGAAGTTCACAAGGAGTTGGCGGCCCGTGAGTCCACTCTTCATGTATTCATTTGTAACGCTTGTGGCAGTAGTAAAGGCTGCTCTGTTGCTTTCTTTCCCTTCTCTCACAACCCATGGCCTTTCACCCACAGCCTCCCAGACACACACACACACACAAACGGCCTCCAATACACACACATACACACACTGCTTCCTAAACATACACACAGAGCTTCTTAGACTCACACAAACGGTCTCACAAACGGTCTCTCACACACACACACACACACACACACACACACACACACACACACACACACACACACACACACACACACACACACACACACACACACACACACACACACACACACACACACACACACACTCCCAGATACACAAAGCATCCGGGGCAGACGCTCAGACCGACCCACGGCGACCCTCACGCACACAAAGCTTTCCAAACACACTCACACACACATACAAATACACATATACGCACACACACCCACAACCACATCCACAACCTCCCACACACCACACACACACACACACACACACACACACACACACACAGCTTCACAGACACATGCGCATAAATACACGCACGAGCGGGGCAGCTCTGTGTTTCTTGAACCCAGACTGCGAGGTGGGTCATGGTCAGCCACAGACAGCTGTTGCCATGCGCAGGCCGGCCCTGGGACCCAGCAGCATATGGCACCGCCTTTTAGTTCCCAGAACAGACTCTGAACCCCATCTCTCAACCACCCCTAACCGCCCCCACCCCCCACCCCCCTCCCCCCATCACACTGACTCGTCAACCCCCTGAGGGTCTCTGAGTGTGGGGGGTGTGGGGGGGGGGGGGTCCTCTGTAATACAGAGTAGCCTGTGGAGCGCTGCCATGCGTGTCGCATTCGCCGTGTTTTCATTCGTTTCATTACGATGTTTTATTTACGTTTGTCGCTTTTAATTAGGGTTTTGTCGTCAGGCGACCGCGGTTGGACCCTTCAGTGTGTCAATTCGTTGGCAGCTCCTGAGTGCGCACCCGTCGTCCCCTTTGGCTCGGGGCTTGTGTGTGTGTGTGTGTGTGTGTGTGTGTGTGCGTGTCCTCATGTCAGTCAGTGAGTGAGTGTGCGTACGTGCTTCCAGAGTACACATGCCTGTCATCCGGCCCGCTGGTGTGCGGTATGCAGCCATCAGCTGTGGAGATCTCTCACTCCAACCACTAAGTGAGTTGTTCATCAGCCCGTGTTCCGGAGCAGGGCCGGGGGCCAGCACTAGTAGATCACTAATGGCGCATTTCCACTAGCACGGCTCGGCTCGGTACGGCTCGGCTCGGCGCGCTATTTGCGTGTTTCCACTAGCACGCAGTACCTGCAACCGGGTACATTTTTGGTATCACCTCAGCCCTGGTTCCAAGCGAGCCGAAGCGTTACTAAAACGTGACGTCAGCCGACTGCCTTCCACTGATTGGCCGATGAGTGTCGTCACTGGAAGCGTCATAACCGCGCGACGACCGCCTAGAATGTAAATAAAAACAAGACGCGAGACAAGACACCACTTTTTACTGCTTTTTGACTTGGAACGAGATGGCTTCTCAGAAAAAATCCACTCCTTGGTCGGTGGAGGAGGTCCAGACGTTCCTGACTCTGGTTGCCGAAGAACGGATTCAGAGGGAGCTCGACGGCACCACGCGTTGTTGTTGTTCTGGTCTTCCGGATTTGTACGTTGCTCGGCGCCGTGTAAATGACGTCACAGCGGTTTCGCGCAGCCGTGTTATGACGACCCCGCCCACGTCGAGGAGGCACCAGTTGTAATGGAAACACAACCAAACCGAGCCGTGCCGAGCCGTGCCGAGCCGTATCGAGCCGAGCCGTGCTAGTGGAAATGCGCCATAATTGTCTCCCCCGCTAGCTACGCTGGAAAAGCTGTTTTTTTTTCCGCCATTCCTTTCCGCACCCGCTTCCCCCCCCGTCGCCACCCGCTCCGACTGACCTTTTAATTAGCGCACCGTAGACTCTGAGCGCTTAAATCACCAAACCGGCGAACCAGGTTTTACTGCAAAGTGCAAACCAAAGAACAAAGAAAGAGGTAATCGAAGAACAGAAGAAAAATCTACGGTTAGAGGAAGGGTTAAGGGTTAGAGGAACTAATGTAAATAAAATGCATGGTATCCAATTCCCCTTTCCCCCTCGACGAGGATTGTTAACAAAAGGAACGTACAAACGAAAAACAAGAAGCCTCCATTGGATCTGTAGGCCTACCAGCAGCTCACCACACGCCTGCTCCTGTCCTGTCGCGTGTGATTACACATACACACACACACACACACACACACACACACACACACCGTAGGCATAATTAAAATGTGAAGCTTGGAAAGTTCAACTTTGTTAACTATACCATAACGCCGGCATGTGCAGGTGTGTGTGTGTGTGTGTGTGTGTGTGTGTGTGTGTGTGTGTGTGTGTGTGTGTGTGTGTGTGTGTGCGTGCGCGTGTGCGCGCGCTTTGTGTGTGTGTGTGCAACTTTCTGTGTCGGGCACAGCGGTGTGTACACAAATATGTTTACTGGGAAGGGAACTTGAAAGAGTTGACTTCTCCACGCTGGGAGGAAACAGCTGCTTGGGATAATGAGGCAGGAGGAGTGAGGCGGGAGGAGTGAGGAGCGATGCGACAGAGGAGCTGGAGGAATCCGCTCCGTGCCGCAGGCAGGAATCCGCTCCGTGTCGGGCTGGGCATCCGGCCGGCGTTCCCGCTCCTCTCCCCTGTATGCCGATTTTCACTCGCATACACACACCTGCCCACCACCCAACACACACACAAACACACCCTTCCCCGCCCTCACACTACACACACACACACACCCACACACACACACACACCACACACACACACACCCACACACACACACACACACACCCTGCCCCCTCACATATACAACCCCCTCCCCCACCCCAACCTACCTTACACACACAAACCCACACCATCCTCCCCCCCCTCACATACACACACACACACACACACCACCACACCACACACACACGCACACAACACACACACACACACACACACACAACACAACACACACACACACACACACACACACACACACACACACACACACACCCTGCCCCGCACCCCAGACACACGCACACGCACACACACACACACAGAGACTCATCCCTCCAACCGCAAACCCCTACCCGCACGCTCATGTCAGCAACACCTGCGCCCATACCGTACCAGGTGTGTGTGTGTGTGTGTGTGTGTGGTGTGTGTGTGTGTGTGTGTGTGTGTGTGTGTGTGTGTGTGTGTGTGTGTGTGTGTGTGTGTGTGTGTGTGTGTGTGTGTGTGTGTGTGGAGCAGCCCGCAGCATGGCGGGCTCAACAGGCTCTAACGCAAATCTCATTACCGTCCACTTTGTGTTGGGGAATGAGCTGGGACTACAGCAGGTGGTGCAAGAGCACACACACATACGCACACACACACACACGCTTGATGGAACCTGTAATGTGCCTGCACACGAACACACGCATGCATTCACACGCACGCACACAGCCACATGTCCGTAGATGGGAGCGCAGGCAACAATCAATAGGGAATATACAATGTGTACAAACAATGATCTCAACAGACACACGCATTGAAACACACACAGACCGAAACACACACACATCGAAACACACACCATTTGAAAGTGATGGAAAAATGCAAGGAAATCCATATCTTGAGTCACATGCATGATTGGAGGAATCTGAGACTCGTGCGTGTTAGCAGATTGTGGCCCATATGGAAATTGGTTTTGATGTGCACGCCGCCTGGCATTATGCATATACTCTGTATTCATGATAAAATGCAACACACACTTTGCATTAGACTCGGTCCAGCGTCATGCAGCCGGCGAAGCAGGAGCACTCTGATTAGCGGGTCCACTGTGGTTCCACATGGATGCATATTTGGACGTGTGGCGAGAACAACAACCCAGGCACCCCCGGTCGGTCCAAATGAATGGCCCGCTCCCCTACAGGAGGCGTGTCCACGGAGACGCCTTCCCTGACCCGTTCTTACGGTCCTCTCCGTGTCACACTTCAGCTCAGGGGCAGCCGAGCGGAGAACGGCCGCCTCCCCCGACTGCCGGGACAACCTCCTGCCGTGGCTGGTTGTACACTAATAAGGCTCTTCGTGTGCGTGGGGCGTGCACACGCTAAGTCACCAGCACACCCAGCGCACAGCTCGGCATAATGAAGGACTCCCACTGACACCGCGCCGAGCTTGGCGAGAGGAATCGTCCGTTGTTAGCATCCTGAATTGGCGAGTATGGTAGAGGAGTGGTTGTTTGTATAAATAAGATGGGAGATGGGGGGGGGGGGGGGGCAGGGGGGGTACGCAGTGTAAGGCCAGAGGCCCGGTGTTCACACGTTATTACTGTGTCATGTCGCACAATAAATGATCTGCCAGGCACACACAATTATTCATTGGGACGAGCGCACTGTAAAGTTGGAATATGGAGGTGTGTGTGTGAGTGTGTGTGTGTGTGTGTGTGTGTGTGTGTGTGTGTGTGTGTGTGTGTGTGTGTGTGTGTGTGTGTGTGTGTGTGTGTGTCTCTCTCGAATATCTTAAGATCAATGATTGTGGAGTTGTTATTTTATTCAGTTCTTCGAGTCTCATTATTGATATTCCGATATTCTGCCAGCTTGACGAGGGACGAATCGAACGCCGCATCTCATTTTCTCCCGGCCGACTATTTTCTGCCCCACGTGACAAATTATATCTGTTTCCCTCCTTTTTTCCGTTGTTGTTGTCGTTGAGGAGAACAAAGACAAATGGCCGTTTATCAAGCGTCGGTTTGTCCTGTGGATGCGAGCGGCCCCGGAGGGGGGGGGGGGGGACTGTTCCTCACCGCTGTTTGGATGTGTGGACCATCATTTGTGTAACCCCGTGTTGGCCGCCTAACGAAGACAAAAACAACAACTTCAAACGATTACCAGGCTGTTTGTCCCCGAGGAGATAAACCATTTCATCCGCTTCTCCCTCCTTTCTTCTTCCTTGCGAGGTGTTTTCATTAGTATCTCTCGCACTAACATCGCGACCCCACACTTTGAGCCCCTGCCTGGAGTGCTGCCGCGGGGACACACACACACACACGGATGTATAATTCATGGGTGACCTTCTTCTTCCCAGAAGCCACCTGGGCAGCATAGCTAGGGTTACTGATAGGTTACGCTTTGAGCTCAGGGAACGTGGAGGCTGAGGATTGTTGTGTGTTGTGCGTGTGTGTCTGTGTGTGAAGATGTGCTAGTTTGTGTGTCTGTGTGTGCACGGAGGTGAAGGGGGAAGCCTTGGGTGATCGGCTTATAAAAAATAACCCCATATCCTCGCCACACTCATTTAAACACACACACACACAGACACACACACAACACACAAACCCATCGTAGTTCGCCTCTTGGGGTTTTCCAAGGTAAAATGTCACTGGTAACTAGTCACCCGTAATGACATTTTAGGAGAGGGTGAAACTTTAAGTTGTAGCAGCGATGGAGAATATAAAGGATGATTTCCAATAC
>OLKM01000454.1:228269-260769 GCA_900291075.1 Melanogrammus aeglefinus | reverse complement strand
CTCCCACCTGGATAATTAGCCGTGTTCACATCTATCTCAAGACAGGCAGCGGACGTCGATGGGGTCCCCCGCTCCGAGGACCCCATCTGCTTCCCACCGTGGCCAATTAAAGATCAAAAGACACACACACACACACACACACACACACACACACACACACACACACACCACACACACACACACACACACACACACACACACACACACACACAACACACACACACAAACAGTGGCACAACCCCCTCCCCCCATCGTCTCGAGGATGTATTCTGCCATTTCCTCTCCTTGGCTCAGAGGAGGGGTGCATTTACCCTCTGGGTGTGAGTGGTCTGCCTGCCCGGGCTTTATGAGGAGAAGGTAATACCTTCAGCTAATAGGCTGTGTCCAGGGAACACTAGAGCCTGTCTACTCTCTCTGTCCCGTTCCTCACTGGACCGACCCGTACAGAACACATGAGGGTTATTCTCTCCGCCAATGAACATGAGGGAACAATATTTATTTGCCCATTGTGTTTCTTACGTTGTCGTTTTTTCATCACGCGCTGTCGATTTTTGGTTTCATCTATACCGTGATTGATATACGTACTCCCACGACTATTTTTTGAGGCAGTGGCGTAATGTCACTTGGTTGTTAGTTTTCTATTTCCCCTATAATCCTAGTATTTAGTTTACAGGCAATGGTATTGTCAACTTGGCAGTTTATTTCCTTTGTCTGGGCTTTTTTTTTGTGAAATATCCGCTCATGAATTTCAAGTAACTCGCAAGCGGCAGTAAGCTGCACAAAGCATCATTACCATCCTGAGGTTCATTGAGTACTTTTCTTTTTGGACATATGTTAATTGAAACAAAAAATAAATTGAAACGTCCGGCCGCGGAAGACAATAAGACAAAGCGCTATCTGATGGCACGGCCATCGATCAGAACAAACGATGAATCATTTAACCTCAGAATACATTAAATAATGAATGCTTCACTTAAACAGCCCTGAGTTAATGTGTGAGTGGAGCGCACAAGCGTGCTGCGGGTTCACGCTACTTAACCACCGCCCATGGGGGGGCGACTCCCCGCTGCCAGGAACATGTGTGGCATATATTTAACCCTGATGTGAATAAAATATCACAGTATTTTCAAACACACACGCGTACATGCATCCAGGCAGATGACTAGTGGATGTTATTAATGAAACAGTGGATTGAAATCAGAATAGAATATAAAGGAACAAAGAATGATTTATGATGAACAATGAGGCAGAAATATATAGACACAACCAACTTGAATTACTGCTCTTATGTTGAGGGGGGTGGGGGTTATGCTCTCTGTATGTATATAGTATCAGTCCATCAAGCATTCGAGGGCTGTAATCCATTTAATATTTCAATCATCAATGTAGTGCTTTATGTTGTACTTTATAGTGGCTCAATGTTAGAGCAATACAATGCATCTGGCAGATATTCTATATACTTTTCCCACGGATTAAGTTGTTGTTTTTACAGTCTTCGCTTTCACTGTGCACTCCATGCACTCTGGCACATCTCACCCCAGTAAGGAAGACATTCTGTGAGCTCCAATAGGAGTCGTGGAGCTCCTGGGCTCCTATAGGAGGCTTATGGATATGGATGAGGTTATACCCCAGCCAAAATGGATCTTAGCATGCTGTGAATGTCTCTCCTACTCCCCCTCTCTCTTTGCTCCCCCCCCTCTCACTCTATCCGTATGCCTCTATGAGTGTCTCTCTCTCTCTCTCTCTCTCTCTCTCTCTCTCTCTCTCTCTCTCTCTCTCTCTCTCTCTCTCTCTCTCTCTCTCTCTCTCTCTCTCTCTCTCTCTCTCTCTCTCTCTCTCTCTCTCTCTCTCTCTCTCTCTCCGTATGCCTCTACGAGTGTCTCTCTCCCTCCCTCCCCCCACAACGGCACCTCCTCTTGCTCCGTGTCTGACCCGCTCCGTCTCTCCATCCGTGCGTGGTCCGTCACCCGTGCCCGCGGCACTGAGAGCCACGGTCCAGCGCTGTGCACTGGGCTGCAAAGTGAATCTGTCACGAAACAATAGCTCTCTGACAAACGAGCTCTGACAACAGTTTACACACCCACACACACACTGACGCACACACACACACACACACACACACACATTGCCCACGCCAAGCCCCTCATCCTCTCTCCTGGACACCTCCAGCCACCTCCCTCCCCTGTGCCTCTCTCCCTCTCTCTCTCTCTCGCTGTCTTTTCTTCCTCCAACTTTGGGTTTGATTCAGCAGCTTCCTCAGCGGTGAGCCACGGTGAACCTGGCGTGACCCCCACCGCTCACACCTTTTGCACCGATTCACTCAAGTGAATCGGTGCGCTCATCTTTTTTTGTTTTTCCGTTCTTTCTTGGCGCTTACACTTTCGTATCACCCCCCCCCCCCCCCCGGAAACTATCCGGTTTACAAAGCAGTAGTCCGGACAGGGGGGAGTGTTGAACGACGAGAGAACATTGTGTATTTTCTACCGAGAAGCCGATGTTTTTTTTTTTGTCATTTGTTAGTCAGCTTCTTCGATCCGTCGATTTATTTCCTTAATATCTTCTGTTGCGTCTGTGTTCCAGGGGTGTGGGCTGTATCTTCATCGAGATGATCCAGGGAGTGGCAGCCTTTCCTGGGATGAAGGACATCCAGGACCAGCTGGAGAGAATATTCCTGGTGAGTCACTGCGGCTTCTGCTGAAGCATATAGTCGACCAAAGTCTGGTGGTTTCTGAACGTCGTTGGGCTAAGGAACACCATGATCCCGTCCACAAAGCAAAGGCCCTCCAACCTACAGTCGTACGGCATGATAAACAGCACACTTTATAACAACGTTAGCATATACCCTAACTAGTTTAGTAGCGATTCTTACAACATTTCACACACCGGCAGGATAAAGGATCATACAAATAGAATATGAATTGGAATGTAGCAAGAGCTTTAGATTGAACAATAAATCAATCATATAGAGAATTATAAAAAAAAAAAATCATTTTACCATTCAACTATTGGAAGAAAATGTATTAAATCCCACTTAATGTTTCGGCACACCTAGTCTTTCCTTAAGGTACTGCTGTCTGTGTGGGGCCAATTTTTTAAGTGCGTGTGCCACGTCGTTCAGGATTATACCGCTCTTGGCGTTCAAGCCGTCGTAACCCTCTCTCTCCTGGCGTCGCTTAAAACATCCGTCACCAATATCATTTGTCGAAACACGAGCTGACTCTGCAGTTCTGTCTCCGTACCGACGGAAGCACGTTGATTCTAAAAAGTCCAGCGCTATGGCGCTATTGTTTACATTCCTGGCAGGCACGCTAAATGCTCTCTGGCAGCATCTGTACGAGGAAGTCATTTTGATAAATGATATTGATAATGGATGTTTTAGTGAAGCCAAGAGCTTCGACCGTGGTTTGATCGCCCAGACCGGTGTCCTCAAAGCCCTCCCAGCATTTCTTCTTTTTCCCCCCCCCCCCATCGCTGAGGTTCACGTTGTGTGTTTCCGTCTGAGGGGACACCATTCAACCCCACTACTTTACGCCTGCCATTGTGTGAGCGCAGATATCAGGGGAAAGCGAGTGTTTAAGCGCATAATTACACTGGGCTGTTGACCCCGGGCTGACCTACGGAGTGAATGATGAGGCACTCACCGGTGAAGGGCGATGGGTCGCCATAGCGCGTCACACATTATGGGATGGCCAACAACCTCTTGATCCTGGCCATTATCATAAAGAAGCTTCTTTTTTTTTAAGGTAGGGGTTCGAGGCGGGTGAACTCCCTTGGGGGGGAACGGTTGAACAGTAGCCTGATGGCTCCATCTCTGTCAGCCCCTCTCACTCTGGCGTGGGCGGGGTGGGCGGGGTTCACATCAGTATTCCAGGGTGATTCGCGTTCTGGCTTATCGCTCCCCTAACCCTCCATTCACACACGCACACACACACACGCTAGGCACACACACGTATGCACACACACACACACACACACACACACACACACACACACACACACACACACACACCACACACACACACACCACACACACACACACACACACACACACACACACACACACACACACACACACACACACATTTTTGTATACAGACACACACTAACACACACGCGCGCACACACACCACATTCTTGTTCCTGTGTCTTCATCTGAAATCCCAATTTCGCTGCTAATTGAAGTGGTGCGAGGCAGGTGTATAATTGTCTCGTTTTTCGAAATTCATATTCATACTCGTATTCCTCCCAGAGCCACGAGGGCTGAATAATTAATGGGGGACAATTAGGGAGATTAGAGGAAGCGAGGGGGAGGAGAGGGGGGGGACGGGGGGCCGGAGCCAGGTGTGGAGACAAAGAGCTCCCGGTCGCTGGTGGGCAACCGCAGCCGAGGACCCCCAACCTGTTCCCACCACCCCGTCTAGGAGGGGCTTTTTGTGCTTTTTGGGATTCGATTGATTGAAGGGGGGGTGGTGGTGGTGGTGGGAGTGGAGGAGATGGTGAAGGGGTTGTAGTTGGAGGACGTGGTGCTGGTGTGTTTGGGGGAATGGTGGGTGGAGGGGCAGCGAGGAAGTGAAGGGCGTCACCCGCGCACGCACGCACACACACATGCGCACACACACACGCGCACACACACGCACTCACACACATACGTACTCACACGCACGCACACACGCGCAAACTCACACACATACGCACACACACACATACGCACTCACACACATGCGCACACATCACACGCGCAAACTCACACACATACGCACACACACACGACGCGCACACACACACACACGCACTCACACACACACACACGCACTCACACACACACACACATACGCACTCACACACACACACAAACACACATACGCACACAAACACACACACGTCAACTGTGCCGCACACACACATAAAAAAGGAAGCGAGACGTCCCAGGAGGTCCGGTGTGGCTGAAAGGAGGAGGGATGGAAAAGGAGGTTTCAAAATCGATGGCTATTTGTGGTCCAAAAGGGATGAAAAGAAATCAACAAAATAACTCACATCTGTAGTGTGGAGGCTAGGACTCATGACTACCCCCCCTCCATCGCCCCTCCCTCTCCGACCTGCCTCCTCCTCCTCCTCCTCCTCCTCCTCCCTCCTCCTCCTCCTCCTCCTCCTCTCCTCCTCTCTCCTCCTCCTCCTCCTCTGCCTGCTCCAGCCGCCGTCAGGGAGCACAAAGACGCAGAGGAGAGGAGTGTTCCTGCGGGCGATGCAGGGCTCATGGGGGTGCAGCCCGCTGTACAATCACACCAGAGGGCCCGCGGTGTAGTAACACAGAGAGGTGGGGGTTATTAGCAACAACATCAGCAGCTTACGAGGTGGGGTAACGGACAGAGGTGGTGCAGAGAGGTCAGCTAGTGAGGGATGGAATTATGTGGGGGGGGGGGGGGGGGGGACCCAGACGTCTGAGTCTCAGGACCCAAAGGAAATCCTGGCTGCCGTTGAGGAAAGGTTGGCTATTTGTTCTGTATGAATCATGATCCCGCCGAGGTTACTCTGAAGGAGAAGGCGAAGGCGGGAGGGATGGGTTTCGTAGGAGCCCGGCTTGGCAGCTTTAGAGCGGCTAAAAGCAGAGGAAAACCAGAGAGAGAGGGAGAGAGTGACTATGTGGTCTTATCCTCTGCGCGGATGTGTGTGTGTGTGTGTGTGTGGCAGTGTTTTCGTTGTTTTTTTATTTATTTATTTGTTGGCTCACAGCGTCTGATGCTTCTGGTGCATGCACTGCCGGTGGTATTAAGTAGGATTACCTGAGAAGCAGGCGCTCCGAGGCGCGCCGGGACTGGGCTGAGTCAGTGCAACAAACCCCTGCCTTGTGGGGCAGATGGGAGGGCTGGGTGGCTGGCTGGCGGGTGGGTGGGTGCGGGGTTTCGAGGCGGTCTGCAGCGCTGTTTGGCTTATGGCTGCAGCTTGACTTGACAATCCCACCTCTGCCCTGAGATTAGTTTCAAAGGAAATCGTTGGGCTGTCTTAATGCCGGTGGCAAGCTTTCTCACAGCACTGTAATTTACAAGAAGGCTCTCCACAGCGGGCTTAAACACAGTGTACTTACAGAGCGGACAATTAATTGGCACCCAGCAGACTTCTTGGTGTCTGTAGCCTTTTTTCGTGGTTGTGGTTCTAGTCGGGCCGTTCGTGTGCGGAACACATACACGTGAGGAATGGTTCGCGATTCTGTTTGCTTTCAATCCACTGACTGTGAGACCATGGCGTGTGCATTACATTCACAATCATACGTTATATCCTCTTTTCATAAAGCTTCTGAGAGAGGCTGACAGAAGTGGGCCCACTGATATGACGGTGCGGCGGCTGTGGTAATGCCTCCCGTGTTTCACCTGCCAGCCCCACGGGAGACAGGAAATGATCGCTATGGAAATGCTGTGCGCTGCAGAGAGTCTGGCCCAACAGTTGGCGGGCGAGCTGTCAAGAGAGCACCTGACATTAACGTGGTGATCCTCCGACAACCTTTGTCTCGCAGCCACTCCAGCTCCATTCTCTCTCTCTCTCGCTCTCTCCCTTTCTGTCTGTCTCTCACTGTCTTCTCTTTTGTTATGTATTGCTCTTTCTCTTTCTGTAGCTCTTTTTCTTCATCTCTTGCTCTCATTCAACGTCTGTCTGTCTGTCTGTCTGTCTGTCTGTCTGTCTGTCTGTCTGTCTGTCTGTCTGTCTGTCTGTCTGTCTGTCTGTCTGTCTGTCTGTCTGTCTCTCTCTCTGTCTGTCTCTCTGTCTGTCTCTCTCTGTATGTCTGTCTCTCTCTGTCTCTCTCTCTCAGTCTCGCTCTCTGTCTCCTCCCCTTCTGTCTCTCTCTCTCTCTCTCTCTCTCTCTCTCTCTCGCTTTCTCTCTGTCTCTCTCTCTGTCTCTCTCTCTCTCTCTGTCTCTCTTTCTGTCTCTCTCTCAGTCTCTCTCTCTATCTCCTCCCCTTCTTTCTCTCTCTCTGTCTCTCTCTCTGTCTCTCTCTCTGTCTCACTCTCTGTCTCTGTCTCTCTCTCTCTCTCTGTCTCGCTCTCTGTCTCTCTCTCTGTCTCGCTCTCTGTCTCGCTCTCTGTCTCTCTCTCTGTCTCTCTCTCTCTGTCTCCTCCCCTTCTGTCTCTCTCTCTGTCTCTCTCTCTGTCTCCTCCCCTTCTGTCTCTCTGTCTGTCTCCCTTGCTGTCTCACAGAGATGCAGGTGCGGGGCTGTCACTGTGGAAGTGAGAGTGGGGGGAAAGAGAATTGAAAGGTCAGCGCACGACACTACAGGATGGGCGCTCTGCATCAGGAGCATAACACACACATTTCCTTTTTAATATGCAGAGACCATTTTGCTTCAAATCATAGACATTATAACCTGGTCCTAACATCCATGTTTTTGGTAGATGTTCAAGATTGGTTTAAAAAAAACAACCTTTGCTTCTCTGATTGCCTGACTTTTGTTTATCCCTCTCTCTCTCTGTGTCTCTGTCTCCCTCTGAACTCAGTTCAATTCAGTAAATGTAAGGGCTTAAAGGTTGTGTCAGCGATGTTGGGTGACGTCACTTTTGTTGGTATTTGACATGAGATCCCTCCCTTCCGTGTTTCGTGCATCCAGTAAAAACTTCACGAACGCGTCGCAAAACCCCACCCCTTGTCGGTGATTGGAATACTATTTATTTTGGTTTTGAGTGGTTGGTAGTACCATTTGTTTTTGGGTACGATCTTGGCGCATAGGCTGCCTACAGAGAGACTTTTTTTGAAGGCCTGCTTATGGGTTGGGCAGCAAGCGGATGGTAAGGAAAGATCGAGATGAATGTGATCATTTATGTTTCGGCCTAGAATCGCTGATGCAATCTTTTAATTGGCATGAGAAAATTCATACCTTACAAAGGCCAAATGAAAACCATAAAAATCACGCAATAATATAAACTAGTCTCTCTGTTTTGCGCCATCGCTACCCCTCTATCTATATAGATTTATGTATTCACCTCTTTCTTACATTGTGTGTGAACATAATGTTATTCTACGGCCTATGGTTCCATTTTGTCACTGTGTATATCTGTAAGATTGTGTGGGTGTTTCTCCTTTGGCCCCTGCTGACAGGTGTGTCGGTATAAGTTAAAGAAATGGACCAACAGTGAAATCTAGGTCTGAATATCCCCAAAGCTAAGCCACACGCCTTCCACAACCACACACATCACCTTGTACAATCACACTTCACAGGGTGAGGGAGGGAGAGAGGGAGGGAGGGAGAGGGAGAGAGAGGGGGAGAGAGGGAGAGAGAGGGGGAGAGAGGGAGAGAGAGAGAGGGAGGGAGGGAGAAAGAGAGAGAGGGAGGGAGAGAGAGGGAGAGAGAGGGAGAGAGGGAGAGATGGGGGGGGAGAGAGAGAGAGAGATGGGGGGAGAGAGAGGATGGGGGAGAGATATGAGGATGAGTGAAAGACTGCAGCGAAAACAAATCAAGCAGCGCATAGCATGCTGCTGTTGACAGTAAGGGGTTTCTGCATGTGTGTGTATGTCTGCGTGCACTGTTTGCTGTGCACAGTATGGTCTTGTCCAGTCAGCTGGGGGCGCTCTGATTGGCAGGGCCAGCTCCATGGGTTCATGGACCCACCCCAGTTTAAACATGCAGCGAACGCTGTTGTCGTGGCTGGTCTTGGAAAGTGGTTAACATGGGAGTGAAGGGTCAACTCTCTGCTGCGTGTCTCCCAGGCAGGGGGGGTTTATCCTTCGCTTCGTCACCCTCTGAGATTGAAGAGGTATGTAAACAAACGGCACTGCAGACTGAGGGGCGAGGCTGCACGCTTATAAACTCAACCTATTAGCTGAGTCTGGCTGGCTTGGTGGGTGGCATTTATTTTTAAGGTGTGTGTGTGTGTGTGTGTGTGTGTGTGTGTGTGTGTGTGTGTGTGTGTGTGTGTGTGTGTGTGTGTGTGTGTGTGTGTGTGTGTGTGTGTGTGTGTGTGTGTGTGTGTGTGTGTGTGTGTGCGCACATACGTAAAGCCTGGAATCTGCCCTTTGACCTCAGGAATCTCCCTATTGATGGATCTCTCTTTACATCTCTTTTCCTGGCTGCCCTTGACCCTTCTCTCTGCACACACACACACACACACACACACACACACACACACACACACACACACACACACACACACACACACACACACACACACACACACACACACACACACACACACACACACACACACACACACACACACACACACACACACACACTGTGTATCTCAGCGGGCCTGGGCTGCCATGACCTTGCTCTGTGTGGCTCAGCGTTCCAGCGGGGCCTCATTGAGTTACATGGCTGCCAGGCCGGAATTCAACGCAACAACCAACAAACGCAAAAGCAAACCTCAGCAAGCGATCCCTGGAACCGCCTGAGTGGCCGCATGCAGGACATGAGAATCCTCCCCCTTATCCTTTCACTCGCAAGCAGAATAAGATATCTGCTTGTTTTTCTATTTGCATGTCTCGTTCTCCTTCCGTGATCTTGGAAATGAGGAGAACAGGTTTTGTTTTTTAGGGGGCCCTGACTGCTGCTGTGATGCATCAGTCTGCTCCTCCTTGGCCTCATCCCCGCCCCCCCACTTCCTTCTGGCTGACAAGCCCTCCCCCCCACCCCTCAAACCACAAAGACAATGACATTCACTCGGATACCCTCCAACCCTCATGCCTGTTATTCTCTCTCTCTCTCTCTCTCTCTCTCTCTCTCTCTCTCTCTCTCTCTCTCTCTCTCTCTCTCTCTCTCTCTCTCTCTCCCTCTCTCCCTTCTCCTCTCCTCCTCCTCCCCCTCCCCCTCTCTCTCTCCTCTCCCCTCCCCCCTCTCTCTCTCCTGTTTTCTCCCCCACACACTTCAAAGTGTACTAATCTCCACCTTCAATAATGCACACTGCATACAACGCAGCGACAGCCTCGTCGTGACTTCTGCTCCGGGTCCCCCCTCCCCCCCCCCCCCCCCCCCCTGATCTGCACCCCCACCGATCCTGCCTGCCTACCCACAATGCACCACTGCCTCCGCTCTACCCCACCTCCTCACTCCACGGCAGCGGCCCTCCCACCCCGACGCCTCGTCCCTGCCCAGTCAGCCACGCTCGAGTGGGCCGACCTTGGCGCTGTCAGGGCACCTTATCTGCACCGCGCAGAACCTATGTAGACGTCCGGAATTGGGTGCAGCGTACCCTAAAGACTCCCAGGATCCCTCCCCGTGTTCTGCTGCAGGGACCATGGCCCCTGAGGAACCCATGGCTAGGCGGCCACATCTTGGTTTTTGTAGCCCTTTATAGCCATCTGAAACGATGTTAATACCTTTTGTCCGGTGCTCAACTGCTTTTAGAACAACATTGCCGCAATCTGAAAGCTGAAGGCTGAGACGATGTCAAGAGTTGTGAAGAGTTGTAAAGAGAGAGCAGAAGAAAGCATGGTTTTTGAACTCGACAGCCCCTCAAAGATTCCCTCGCCCTATCTGCTCCTTCTCCGCCCATCCCTCTGCCGTTGAGAACTCAACACAACTGGGATTGACAGGCAACATGGGTTCCCAAATTCAGAGTAGATACCCTGTCAGGTCAGAAAGGTCTGTCCGAATTCTTAATTGTCTCAGATGGAGGCAGGCGCAGTCAACAGATTTTTCTTACTACAGACGCATGTTCTTACTACAAAGCAGCTCACTATTTGCTGTCGGATGGCTTTGGCATTTCTAACAAAGGACACACAAATGATAGCGCTTCAATCTAACATACAGCTCTTCTGAGTCTCACGAGTCCAACTTTCGATCGATTCAACACTTTCTTCAACACTCTGTATGACTCATCATGCTTCTGGAGGCGGGGATCTGTAAGCACGTTATTGACGAACATAAAAAACTCGATCAGTGTCAGTGAACTGTCAAAAACAATCTGTAAAGGGTTCAAATCAAAACTGCGTAGATTGGCCACTGTAGAAATGCACCCTTTAAAATCCCCTTCTGAAAGCATCATCCACTCACAAGAATGGAATTTCGTCCGTAGAATATCTCCAACCAAACAGGGAACAAGTCATCTCCCCTTAATAGTTGGCTAACACATAGTTGGGCTGCTGGGTGTGTTGCGCGTTGCTCCACAGTGTTTGTGTGGTTTCTGTGGGTTCGGATGCAGTGTGTGCCCACCAGCTGGGATGTGTGATGTATGGTCTGTTGACGGCGATGGAGATGGCTGTATTAATCCGTTTCCCAGCCAATAAAATGGGGTTGTTTACGCTCGGGAGGGGTCGTCTGGGCTCATCCCGTGTTTGCCAGTTCAGCGGTGATGGGAATCCCGCAGAGATGCACCCTCATTTCACTGAGACAAGGTGACCTCCATCCCTCCTCCTTATAACTACCTTCCTTTCCCACAACTCTCGGAAAACATCTGTTTCTCCCATTGAAGGAAAAAACCTCTAACACACCACTCTCATCTCACACCTTTCTACAGATTGACAGGTCCCGCTCCAAATTGCTTTTGTTTCCCAGGTGTGTGAGAGGGTGTCAGTGTGCTGGAGAGCGTTCGACTCGCACTGCAGTATTAGCCCGAGATATCAGGTAGCAATTACCGTTGGAAATACTATATGTCGCTTATGAACAGTTTTAGGAGGTGTGTCCTTCGGGGAGGTCTGTGTGTGTGTGTGGGGGGGGGGGGTCTGTCTGTGTCTGTGTGTGTGTGGGGGGGGGGGGGGGGGGGCTGCTTGTGGAGGGGGTCTCAGGTGCAAGAAAGGTTTTTTGTTCCCTCTAGAAGGGTAGGGGGATCAGGGACCCCACTCAGCCATATTGGGGCCACATTACTGCTCCCATTCCCCGTGACAGGGTCCGAGATGGGATGTGTGGTGACATGGGAGGTGTGTGTGTGTGTGTGTGTGTGTGTGTGTGTGTGTGTGTGTGTGTGTGTGTGTGTGTGTGTGTGTGTGTGTGTGTGTGTCGTGTGTGTGTGTGTGTGTGTGTGTGTGTGTGTGTGTGGTGTGCTGCGTGTGTGGCGTGCGTGTGTGTGTGTGCGCGCCTGCCCGTGCGTGCGTGTGTGTGTGTGCCCGTGTGTGTGTGTGTCTGTGTGCCCGTGCGCGTGTGCATTCAATGGGAAAAAGGAAGTCAGGCTGTTGTGCGTACATACACCTCAAAGCGGCCAGTGATGTGAGAGCGCTGGAGAAATCAGATAGCGATGCTGTAGAGGACAAAGGAGTTGACTTTCCACCACCTTGCCTGGGCCGCTCGCTTCCTCAGTATGTAGGTACGAGATACAGCTGCAGTATTTCACTGCCCCCATGTGCCTTAAGATCCACCCTGTGTGTTTCACTATTTGCCCAAGCAAGATAGGGTTTGTGTGTGTGTGTGTGTGTGTGTGTGTGTGTGTGTGTGTGTGTGTGTGTGTGTGTGTGTGTGTGTGTGTGTGTGTGTGTGTGTGTGTGTGTGTGTGTGTGTGTGTGTGTGTGTGCGTGCGTGTGTGTGTTTATGAGTGTGTATGCGCACGAGTGGGTATCAGTGTGCACATTTGTGATAATGTGTTCATTGTTGTGTGTAGGCCTGCATGCTTGGGCCTGTGTTTGCATGTGTGCGTGTGTTTTTGTACATGGCATGCCAAAGCCCATAACCGCCGCAGTCAGGGTATGGCAGCAAGGGTAAAGCAGACAGGGTATCAGCCAAGGTACATCAGCTAAGTTATGGCAGCCAAGATATACCAACCAGTCTATAGCAGCCAAGGTATAGCAGCCAGGACATAACAGCCAGGGTATAGCAGCCAGGGTATAGCGTCCAAGGTATAGCAGGCAGGTTATATCAGCCAGGGTATCAGCCAGGCTATAGAAGCCTTGCTTGGCATTGCTCACCTGTGATGTATGCCCGCAGTCCCCAAGGCATAACCGATGTCGTGCTGGCGTTGCCGCGGCGATGATGAAGGGGACGGCTGGTGTTTGACTGCGGTGAGCGATGGTGTTTGTGTGGGCCGGTAATTAAGATAGCACACCCCCCCCCCCCCCCCCCCTCCCGTTGCCCCCCAGGGTGCAACGAGGTGAGGGCGAGAGGACGGCTAATTTCTATCACCACATCTCCCCAGGAATGAGATGTGTGTCTGTGTGTGTGTGTGTGCATGTATGCGTAAAGCGTGTGCGTGTGTGCATAAAGCATGTGCGTGAGTGATAAGATATGCGGTGAGTGTGTGCGTGGGTGTGTGTGTGCATGTATGCGTAAAGCGTGTGCGTGTGTGCATAAAGCATGTGCGTGAGCGAGAAGAAATGGGTGAGTGTGTACGCGGGGATTTGTGAGCCTATTACGCTTTGTTTGTTTGCCACACACATATCAGGTTTGGACATTTTGATACACAGGCACATATTCTCATTTAGACTCTGTCAAATAAACACACACACACACACTTGTTCATCACCCCCCTCATCATCATGCTTGGCCGTGGGGTCTGGGATGTGTACACCCGTAGCTCAGTGTAATTACATTTTTCCTTCGTCCTTGATGGAGCGATAACGGGATCCCCCTCTGCTTCCTTTGTATTTGTGTCACAACATTACAAAGTCCATGAGTCGCCGCTGGAGCGAAATGTCTTCAATTGCGCTTTGTCCAAATACTAAATTGTGCATAGAAATTCATTTTTGTTTGTTTGTTTGGTTCAAGTGTTATGTGATCTATAATTCAGATGGGGATGATGGAACAAACAACTGCATCCACTTGTCCAGCGGTGAATGCTGTGCCACATATTTTCCCTTCTTTTACTGAAGACAATCACTACATAAACGATCATTTTAAATCAATATTCATAAAACACAAGAATGAATGCCCTTGCCCTTTTCGGGTAAGGGAATTCATATCTCTTGTTTAACAATTCCTTCTGCTTTGCACTAAAGCATAGCCACAACCACACCAAGATGTTCAGTCGTCTGCACCTTAAAAAACCACAACTATTTTTGTCTGTATTAAATGGGTTTTAAAATTCCACTTTAATGATGCTGTACGGGATCTCTTCGTTGAAGTTAGATAACGAGGATAAACGTCAAACAATGGCAAGCCATCATCACTGCTGCGCTTAGAACCCAAGAAAAGCCTCAAACGATCGAAAAAGAATGTTATCAGCTTAATGGACAGGCTTTGTCCGGTCGAATCCTTGTGTGTTTGTCAGAGTTGCCGACTTGCGACGCCGATACGCTACTGCTCTCTGCTGGCGGCTTCCGTTACTACATCGACTGTCTCCCTATTCAATCATGCATGCTGCAGTAATTGGTCAACTCAATTATTCTCCATTACATGTCCATATAGCTTGGTCTCTTGCCCACTCCCATCTCCTTGTTTCGACCACTATTTATTTCCCTCCCGCACAATTTGGTTTGGTACTGTTGACTGATCACACTGTGCCAAGCAATTTTTGGTCGGTTCTTCTGCGTAAGCATCTTTTTTTTCTGCTCCGCAAAACCCCACCACAGGCAATTCATGTGACTGCACATTGGCTTTTTATTATTTATTATAACTCTATCCTCCCCCATCCCGAAACCCCCAACATGTTCCTGAGACCTTCAGACACTCACAAGACAAGAACACCCAGACCTTGTCGCCCTCGTGATTTATTTCATTACCAGCCAATCTCGTTCTCTCACCCACACTCGTTCTTCCTCTTTCCGTTCGCCTCCCCCCCTCAGGTCATTCGATGTGTGTTTTTCCTCTTGTATATTTAATGTAACCCAGCTGCTCACAGCGGTAGGGCCGCTAACACGAGAACAGACACGCTAGAAAAATAGGACATTTCGATTTTGCAACTTCTGGATGAGACGGCTGGAAATCTGGAAGCCATAAGCGGTCTGAGTTGTGAAACATCATGTGATAGGCATGACCGCCGCTCTGTGGTCCACGGCTTGAAACCCTATGAGCTGTGTGCTGCTGATATCAGTGCCTGTGCCCATGAGAAGATGACTTGGTGATGGGAAGTGTGTGTCTTGATCACTTTTTCCACAGCAACCCTTTGTTGTGGAAAAAAGCCTGTCATGACCCAAACAGACAAAAGTAATATCTGTCGTGTGTTGTCACCGAATAAAAGTCAAACTCTGACCTTGCTCCTCAATAACCGTGGATGATTGTTTGGGTTCGGGAGAACAACCGTGAGCGAGTTAATCAAGCGCTGTGTTGTTGTTCTGCTCCTCTGCTTTCAGGTCCTGGGGACCCCCTCAGAGGACATCTGGCCAGGGGTCCACTCCCTGCCTCACTTCAAGCCAGGTGATTTGACACACACACACGCACGCACGCACGTGCGCACGCACACAGAAATATGCCGACACGCATGCACATACAACCACAGCCACACACACCCATACACAAACCCACAAAAAATGCACATACACACCCAGGGGAGCAGACACAAAGGAACATAATCACACAGGTACAAACACGCACACAGCAACACAAATACACACTCACACACAGGCACACAGAGCTGTGCACAAGCTACCTGGCCCCTGGCCAACACGTGCAGGGGTAAATGGGGGGGGGGAACGTAGCCGGGGGCTATGAGGTCTCTCTACCAGCCAGCCGGTCTAAAGTTTCCCTCCTGTGGTGCGGGGAGCACTGCTGGGCCCTCTGACAGGCAGCCAGAGCGGGGCCCTTTGAGGGCCACGGCTGGGCCCTCATAGGGCCCCGCTCTGGCTGCGGACCCTATGGGAGCTCATTAGCCCTCCGGTTCAATTAATTCAGACGTGTACGCTTTAATGTGTGAAGGGAACGCACCAAACCGAAGGGAGCGGGGGGGGGCAGAGGAGTGTAGAGTGTGGAGAGTACACCGCCATATGGGGGGGGGGGGGAGATGACAGAGGTAGTGAAGGGGATGAGAGGGAGGAAGAGGGAGGGAGGTAATGAAGGGGATGAAGGGGAGGGGGAGGGAGGTAATAAGAGGGAGGGTGAGGGAGGTAGTGAAAGGGAGGGAGGGTGAGGGAGGTAATGAAGGAAGGGGGAGGGAGGTTATGGAGGGGAGGGAGGTTATGAACGGGAGGGGGAGAAAGGTTATGAAGGGGAGGGAGGTTATGAACGGGAGGGGGAGGGTGAGTGAGGTAAGGGAGGGGAGGGGAGGGAGGGAGATAGTGAAGGGGAGGGAGTTAGGGAATGGGTTGGAAGGGAGGGGGAGGGAGATAGTGAGGGGGGGGGAGGTAATGAAGGGGATGGAGGGAGGTAATGAAGGGGATGAAGGGAGGGAGGGGGGGCGTTCAGTGTAGGGGCTGAGGGCTGATCAATGCAGTCTGAGGGTATGAAGGGTGCGGGGTGCTGTCAGGACAACATGTGACAAACCAGCCATCTCTTGTGACCAATTTAGAGAGGCACTTGTGTGACACACACACACACACACACACACACACACACACACACACACACACACACACACACACACACACACACACACACACACACACACACACACACACACACACACACACACACACACACACACACACCATTAGTATCACTTCCTGCCGCCCTGACTGCTGTTCCTCGCACACAGCGTGTTGGACAGCTGTGCGCTTGATGATCTCACACAGACACATACACTCGCGCACACACTCCACACAGACCTCAAACCTGTTCATCCGGTGCCTGCTGTTATCAAGGCTATCAATCCTCACAACCTGACATCAGAAACAAAAAGATCAGTGAGTACTCAAACAGGAAGAACTCGTAGGACAAAACCATTATTTTGTTTTACTTTCTATGTGGTTTTGTGAAACAACAACTTTCAACTTGAAAGGGTTTCACTTTGTCTGTAGGCTACCTGTCTTCAAAGTCATGGTATTGGCATGACCAATACCATGAGAGCGTGAGAGTGAGAGAGACAACCGCTTCAGCTGCATTTACAGACACACAGCAGCAGGTGGCAGTGTTGCCCCATTCTGTGCACATGCTTTGCGATGTGTCTGTGTTTAGGAAGAAACGTGTGTCCCTGAAATGAAGGGAAGCGCAAATATTTTCTCTTTTATGACATATTTTAATATTTCAACGATGATTAATTGCATTTTCACACAATCACTGCTGACACATCCAAACTCATACTCACGTTTGAGTATTGTCTTGAGTTATTTCCTAAATCTTTCAGAAAAATAGTTTTGAAAAAAGTTCAAGGATGCAAATACGTCTCTTCTCGACATATCATAGTGTTTTCTCTCACCCTCGCTCTCCATTTTTCCCATGCTCTTCCTATACTCTCTTCCCAAACAGTCCCCCAGTCAGACCCCGGAGTCTGCGACAGGGTTCTATAGAGTGGGCTGAGCTGAGGCCTCACCCGGCTGAATGACTAACTGGTCGATGGCTAAACGACGACCTGTCTATCCGGCTGCCACAGTGAAAGTCGGAGACTTCACTCTAATTTGCATGCATGCCGAGCCGGGGGGGAGGGGGAGGAGGAAGAGAGGAAGGGATCTGTAAGGAATACCAAGCCGAACTCACAAAGCCCAGCAAACAGGTCCGGAAAGCGTGCATGTTGTGACGTTGAAGGCCGAGCCCTGTTCATGTCAAACACATACAGCATACATGCGTAACCATCGTGAGGAAATCCAACGCTCCCGGGGATGTGAGGTTCCAAGAGGTGCTGAGTGGCGCTTCGATACTTTGAGAAGCGTTGACAGTTTGGACCGTTCTCTGCCAGCTGGCACCGAACACAGGCGGCGTTCTGAGCACCTCCTTAAGTATAGGTTCATCGTGGGAGCAAGGACCCACACATACCATCCGTAAAGGACCAGGTCCATCTCCTCGGTTGCACTCGGCCTGTTTTGTTATGTCCGTTGATCTCGAATATGCTTGTGTGTTCTCCTGTGTTCACAGACCGCTTTACAGTTTACAGCGCTAAGAAGCTCAGACAAGCATGGAATAAGTAAGTAGAAGCAGATGAGTGTTATTCATTCATATGGAACCGTGTTATGTGTGTCTGTGTGTGTTTGTAAGTGTGGGTGGGTGGGTGGGTTGGTGTGGGTGGGTTTGTGTCTCCACTTTTGCGTGTCTGTGCATGAATGAACACATTACGTATCACATTACGTTTTTTACAAATTAGTTTGTTATTAACTAGTTTGTTATTAATGCACAGGTTTGTGTGTGTGTATATGTATATATATATACAGTATATATATATAATCCCCTCCGACACCACTTTTTAGTATGCTCCATGTAGACCGTAACCAATCATCTGTGAGGAGTCTAACTGACATTCTGGACGGAGACAGTTAATCCTGACCAATTTCCTCTTGCGTTATTATAAACACACACACACACACACACACACACACACACACACACACACACACACACACACACACACACACACACACACACACACACACACACACACACACACAAACACAAACGAAGACCTGTCACTTTCTCTGTGGTCACCCCTTCCCTCTTTCTTGGAAGACAACAAAATATGTCTCCGTCCCCAGCAGCAGCAACACCCTGAACAGTAATCCAGTTCAGTCTGGATGGTGTTGGGCGTCACCGTGGTGATGGGGGGGGGGGGGGGGGGGGCTTGGCCAGACTTTAGCCTCACTCTGAGTTTGGGCCCAGATGGTAGAAAAGGGCATGGAGTCATGATCCGGGATGTCATCCAGATGTTTGCCGAACCCACAGAGAATCAGCCCTCTGGCACACATCTGGAGCAGCAGACGCACATGAATTCGATTTTTTATTAGTTTTGGGGGGGTTGTTGTATCAACACTACCAACAAAATATTGTGCAGTGTACGATTGAACATGATGTGTGTACCTGCAAGAAAAGTGTTTGACCTACCCTGTTTCAAACACTACAACTGCTCTTTCTTTCATTCATTCCTTAATTCATGAATTTGTAGCCAGAAATAAGCCAAGTGCTGTATTCTATGCATGTGAATGTCCCAACATCAATGTATTTCTTTGTCTGTTGTAGATTCAGCTGATTTACTTTTGGAAGCGTTCTCACTGGCAGTAAACTCATCTGAATTAACTTTACCGACCAAAAGACAGACAGACAGACAGACAGACCCACAGACATACATACAGACTCAAAGCCAGACAGCCAGAGACTAAACCAGACAGGCATTGACACTCATGGCCTTTTTATTTACTTTGAACTCTTCAACACACACACACACACACACACACACACACACACACACACACACACACACACACACACACACACACACACACACACACACACACACACACACACACACACACACACACACACACACACACACACACACACACACACACACACACACACACACACACACACACACACACACACACACACACACAGAGGCTTCCAGCCAACCCCAACAGGACCACTGCCTCCCATGGCGTCCGGCTGCTACCATGTACTCGGGCCTCCAGCCCCTCTCTGGCCTTGCTCCGCTCCACCAGGAAGTAAATCCGTGTGCCGCCTATTTATGAACACACCTCGCCAAGGCAAGCTGAGGAATGTCTCTTCCCTTGACCTCCTTGTATGGTTGGCCAGGGAGCTATAAAAACAAGCCTGATATGTATCACACTAGTGTTCCTTCAACACCGAGGCCCTTGATGAAAGGCTGGCGTCCTTTATGCTGCGTTGAGGAGCAAGATGTGTGTTCGGACACGTCGACGGAGCCCGAGTTGGGAGGACAGGACTTCACGGCTTGCTAGCTTCAGTGAGCGTAGCCGAAACGATCAACTGTCGACAGCATTAAAAGCGTTCTCCCTCCCTCCCCCCCCCCTCCCCCCGGGAGAGGAAATTGGTACGTTCCTTGCTGCTGGCGTCATCCTGAGATGTTTAATAGCAGGAATAGTTATCTGACAATTACGGGGGTGGAGGAGGTGGAGCGTGTTGGACAGCGATGGCAGAGAGGAATGCACCCCTACATCAACACCTGTCTGAAGCGTCTCCGGCACATCACCACCAGGTCCTTATCGTCCTGTTTGGCTAACGCTAGGAGTCATTTATTACACATTCCTGGTTGAGTATTTCACACAAAAGTCCTCGCATGACTCAAGCAGGTTCCCCGTCAGAAACTCAAGTTGCACCCCCTCCTCACAATGTACATGGCTCACATATTGGCAGAAGCAATTTTATTTTATTTTATTATGCAGAGCAGCTCCAGCGAAGGATGGTGCTGTGAAGATGAGAGAGAGGCCCTGATGGACTTCATTAGCTTCATCCCTGCATCTCCTCGCTCTGCCTAGTCCTCCTAGACTCTCTTGCTCTCACGCTCTCAGTCTCTCTCGCTCAGTCTCTCTCAGTCTCGCTCAGTCTCTCTCTCTCTCTCTCTCTCTCTCTCTCTCTCTCTCTCTCTCTCTCTCTCTCTCTCTCTCTCTCTCTCTCTCTCTCTCTCTCTCTCTCTCTCTCTCTCTCTCTCTCTCTCTCTCTCTCTCTCTCTCTCTCTCTCTCTCTCTCTCTCTCTCTCTCTCTCTCTCTCTCTCTCTCAAATTCAAAAAAGTTGTATTGGCATGACTGTTGTGGTAAACCAAACAGTGTTGCCAAAGCATTACAGTATTACAAATATTACGAATAATAACAATAGAGAATGTCAGAACAATATATACATATAACAACCTTAAATTAATGTAATGAAAAGCTACATAAAACACATTATAGGTTACGAATAATCATTAAAATAAAACAAAATAAAATGTCTCTATCTCTCTCTCTCTCTCTCGCTCAGTCCCTCACTCAGTCTCTCTCTCATGCTCAGTCTCTCTCTCTCTCTCTCTCTCTCTCTCTCTCTCTCTCAGTCTCTCTCTCTCTCTCAGTCTCTCTCTCTCTCTCAGTCTCTCTCTCTCTCTCGCTCAGCCTCTCTCTCTCTCAGTCTCTCTCTCTCTCTTGTCTCTCTCTCTCCACTGAGTGGGGCTCTATCCCGTCGGGATGGGAGGTGCTGTGTGAGGGAGCAGCCTGGAGTAGCCACAGCATGGGGCTGGCTGGGAAGTGGAAGAGGAAGAGGGGCTTAGGATGACATCATGATTATTTAATGCGACCCAGGCCAACATCAACGGACAGGATGTTGCAGTTGGGTTTTTTGTATCATTTTTTGTGTGGTGAGCCAAGTTCATGCGCTCTCTTCCATGGTGCCTCTTTCAGGAGGATCCTGAAGGACGCCAAGCACACGTGCACAAGCAGGTCTGCAAGGGTCCCTAATAAAGCCCTAAAGTGAAGAGGAATGTGTAATCAATTCAGCCCTGCACTCTGAAATATTAATTGTGTGTGTGTTGGGGTGGGGGGGGGATTTTGTGCATGTGCACAAGCGTGAGTGTATGTATGTGTGTGCGTTGGTCGAAGTGGTGTTGTCATGAGCTGAGCCAGTTCCTTTTAACCAAAACCATTGTCTTGTAATGTTACGGTAAAAAACAGGAATGGAAAGACTGGGGATAACATAAATGGGGTCACGTTTCGTGAAGAATAATGTTTGTGTTGTAGAAGGGCAACAAATTATCTTGTTGCCCGTATTTGACTGTTGGAGTTGGAGTCAGGGGTTTATTAACCTCCTTCCTGTGTGTGTGTGTGTGTGTGTGTGTGTGTGTGTGTGTGTGTGTGTGTGTGTGTGTGTGTGTGTGTGTGTGTGTGTGTGTGTGTGTGTGTGTGTGTGTGTGTGTGTGTGTGTGTGTGTCACAGGCTGGGTTACGTGGACCATGCAGAGGAGCTAGCGTCCAGGTTCCTCCAGTGCTTCCCAAAGAACCGCATCTCCGCGCAGGCAGCTCTGAACCACGAGTACTTCAGCCACCTACCACCACGGATCTGGGAGCTGCAGGACAGTATGTACCCCTCTCTCTCACTCTCTCTCTTGTTCTCTCTCTTTCACTTCATTTTTCACTTTCTCCCTCTCCCCTCTTGCTCTGGTCGCATAGGATTAGTGTCACACCCCCTCCAGTGTCGTGACTGTACATTATCCAAGAGAGGGTGATAAACAAGGAGAGAGAGAGAGAGATAGAAGGGGAGAAGGAGAGCGAGGCAGAGAGAGAAAGAGAAAAGGAGAGAGGGAGAGAGATGGAGAGAGAGGTAAACAGATAGGGAGAGAAAAGCAGAAGGAGAGAGATCAACAGGGAGAAAGATGCAGAGAGAGAGTGATCAACAGGGAGAGGGAGAGAGAGGCAGAGACAGAGTGATCAACAGGGAGAGGGAGAGAGAGGCAGAGAGAGAGTGATCAACAGGGAGAGGGAGAGAGAGGCAGAGAGAGGGAGGGATCAACAGGGAGAGAGAGGCAGAGAGAGGGAGGGAGAGGGAGAGAGAAGCAGAGAGAGAGTGATCAACAGGGAGAGGGAGAGAGAAGCAGAGAGAGAGAGATCAACAGGGAGAGGGAGAGAGAAGCAGAGAGAGAGTGATCAACAGGGAGAGGGAGAGAGAAGCAGAGAGAGAGTGATCAACAGGGAGAGGGAGAGAGAAGCAGAGGGAGGGAGAGAGATAAACAGAGATGGAGAGAGAAGCAGAGAGAGATCAACAGGGAGAGAGAAGCCGAGAGATAAATAGGGAGAGGGAGAGAGAAGCAGAGAGAGAGAGATAAATAGAGAGAGGGAGAGAGAAGCAGAGAGAGATCAACAGGAAGAGGAAGAGAGAAGCAAGAGAGAGAGAGATAAAAAGGGAGGGGGCAAAAGAAGTAGAGAGAGATAAAAAGGGAGAGGGAGAGAGAGAAAATGGGAGAGGGAAGAAAGAGAGGAAAATGGTCCATTAGCAGAAGAGATTATAGAGATTTGACCGTTGTCAACGGATCCTGCTGTACTGCATGCAGTGTGGGGCCCCAGAGTTAGTCAGAGACACACTTCATGTGACACGTTATTGGACAAATCGTGTGTGTGTGTTGACACAATTATCCATAAATCCCTTAAAATCCCTAATAAAACAGCTTTTGGGGGGCCCTGTTCGTCGGTGGAACCAAAGCTAACACTAACATGGCCAACGCCAACAGAAGGGTCCCACAGACGGCCAGTTTCTAAATACACACACACACAAAGTCCTTTTTTTTTTCCTGCCTCTTTTTTTAATTCCCGAGATTAGGATATTCCGGCAGCGTTATTAATCCTGTTATCAGCACCCAGCAGGTTGTTATGCAGAAGATGGCGGTCACTGGGGGAGAGATGCCTGGCTTTGATTTGTCTTCCTTCTCACGTTCTCTTTCACCCATCGCACACACAGGCTCTCACATGCCACACACACACACTCACCCACACACACACACAGACACACACAGACACACACACTGACTAATACAGACACGTACACAGAGAAACACACAGTCCAAAGCAGAAAGAGCTGAATGCAGTGCAGCCAACGTCAAAGCAACAGAAGAGATTCACAGCCTAGAATATTAGTGATTTAAAGTTCCTCTCTCACATAACTGAGGGTATCTGGGGATTAATTGCAAGATTTATTGAAGAACGCGTTTATTTTTTTCATTTGAGAAGAAAACGGGACAATGTGTCCAAGGTTTGTGGGGATGTTATAGCCACTAAGAGCAGAGAGGGTATGATTATTCTGAATATGCAGCAGTAAGAAGAAATCAGCATGGCTAATTACGCTAGCCTTTTTTTTATTATGCAGCCTTAAGCCCAGCTTTTTTATATCAGTCACATTACGTTAGTAAAGTAGCATCGCGACAGTTACGTCTTTTAGCAAAGGATCACATCAGTAAAGTCTTTAAACAGAATCACATCAGTAGTCTTTTAATATAGCATTATGGCAGTAAAGTATTTTAACATAGCATCACGTCATTAAAGTCCTTTAACATAGCATCACGTCAGTAAATCCTTTTAACATAGGATCACGTCATTAAAGTCTTTTATCAGAGAATTGCGTCACTGAAGTCTTTTAACAGAGAATGACGTCAGTAAAGTATTTCAACAGAGCATCACGTCAGTAAACTATTTTAAAGGAGACATATTATGGCGTTTTCACAACCAGTAAACATAGTATTTGAGTTCCAGAAAACATGTTTTTGAAGCTGTTTGCTGGAAATAGCTTTCAGGAAAAGAAATCGTGTCCACCGCTATTCCCCTCTGTTTCAGTTCCTTCAGAATGCGCTGTTTCTGGTGTCTGTAGCTTTAATGCAAATGAGCTGCTGCCCATTGACCAATGAGCTGTCAGACTGAACCACAGCATGGAGGAGAAGGGATTGTTGCCGTTTTCGGACTCATGGAGCTCTATATCTATATAATATAATATAATAAATTATTATATGTGGCTATTTATATAATATTATATCTAATATCACAGCCAAAAGCTATGGGCGCCTCGGATGATATTATGAATCATAAAGACTGCGTGGATATCTCGGCCATGGTTGAGAAGAATTGGGGGAAAGGAACTTTGGCCTTGACTCTCTAAACCGCGACATGGAGGAGAAAGGGATTGTACTCCGGGAGCTGAGATGCCGAACTGCCGCCGAGCTCCCCGCGCCGATGGGCAGTCCGGCAGCTCCGGGGGTTTACTCCGGGAGATGAACTGCCGCCGAAGCTTTCCGGCTGCTCCGGCGGGTGTCCTCCGGGAGCTGAAAAGTCCGGCGGGGATAGCTCGGTGGCAGTCCGGCAGCTCAGCTTCGGGAGTACAATCCCTTTCTCCTCCATGTCTCCTCCTCCGGACTGCCGCCGAAGCTTCAGCGGCCGCCCGGCAGTGCCACCGGCAGAGAATGGGATTGTACTCCCGGAGCTGAGCTGCGGCCGAGTTCCCCCCCGCCGGAGCTGCTCGTCCGCTAGTCCATAAAATCGTAGCTATGCTCTGATTGGAGGGGAGTGGGGAAGTGGGAGGTAATATTCAACTGTGCCCCCTTCCTTCATATGAGGGGGCGTCGAAACTGACTCGCTCGTTTGGTAACTGTAGGCGGGGCACTTCAGAAATGCATATCTCACTCAGATAATCATATACAGACCTTTTTCAAAGTTTGTATGCGTGTGGCGGGAGCCCCAGAGACCCAAAACAACACCCCAACAATCCCAGGAAAAGTGTTGTTTTCATAATATGTCCCCTTTAACGCAGCATCACGTCAGTAAAGTATTTTAAATGGATGAATAAAGTCTCACGTCAGTTAAGTCCAAGTCAGTAAAGATTTAGCAGGAAACTCACAGCTATAATGATGTGAAACAATGGTGTGTGTGGGATGAGCTGAGGGGACCCCCCCCCCCCCCCCCCCCCCCCCCAGTGCACCTACTCAGCTGGCAGTAAACCCACACTCCTCCGTAACGTGCAAATGCTGTGCCACCATGAAATGCAGTATACATAAAAATGATGGCCACAAATATCTATTTCATTTTATCCCCTATAGTCAAATAAGGGTGTGTGCTGGCTGGCTCAATGTTAATGGGATTGTCCCAGTGTTTTACGGATTTCCGCTCAAGACAAAAGTCGCGGCAGATTAGTAAGGAACAAAAGAAGAATTATGGCTATAATGAAGCCCCCGAAAGGGAAGAGACGAAGAGAGAAGGGGCTGGATGGGAGGAAGATGGGCCTTGAATGTGATGGGGGGAGGATGATTCCAATTTGACTGAAATAGAGAAATTTAAGCTGAATTTGAAAACCAGTAGTGACCTTGAGGAAACCTGGTTGGGTCTCAGCGTCTGTAAGTACGGACCGGACCACCAGACTGAGTGATCGTCAGCTAGAGCACCAAATCATTTATCAATCGACAAGACCAAAGCTATTAGTCATTAGTAAAATTCAACTTGTGGGCTATCACTAATGCTGCGTTTTGATTGGCTGAGCTACTAGTAGGCTATAAGTTATGGCCTACTAGTAGCGAAAACGCTGGCTTTGTAAACAAAAACAATGGCGGCTGCTTCGCGTTTTGATGAAGTTTCTGACGATTTTATACGCTCATTATTATATAAATCAGTTCCAAATGCAACAAAAAAGTCGACTAAATATGGAATGAAGTTGAATTTTACTAAAACGATTATCCCTCTTGCCCTCATGGGCTATGACTCAATAACCAATTTGGATAATTGTTAAATAGCTTATCAACTTATTATATTCAATCAGTAGTGATCTCCTAGAGTAGATCATTAACCCGCACTATCTTCACTTCTCCCACAGTGTCAACCATCTTCACGGTGGCGGGGGTGAAGCTACAGACGGAGTCCGGGGACAGCATACAGGTCTGCGCCAGGAGGAACAGCCAGGGCAAGGACTCCACCTCAGGCAGTAAGCACTGACCAGAGACCAGCTTCCCGGTGTACCGCTCGCCAGGTGGGTCATAGCAAATATCCCTGATCCCTGATCCAGCAGGAACACACTCACAAACACACACGCACCACGGCCCAGAAATGCACCCAATCTTGCACACACACACACACACACAAACACACACTCACGTGAATATACGCATGCACACACACACCATGACCCAGACTTGCACACAATCCTGCAGACACAAGCACAAATACATATGTATACATACACACACACCATGAGCCAGTACATATCATCTATTTATTTTTTATGCGTACCTTGCGCTATTACCTTGTACTTTTTACTTACTATTTTTATGTTGTGTGTATACTTGGAATGGATGCTACTACAATTTCGTTGTACACTGTACAATGACAATAAAAGGATATTCTATTATATTCTATGCACACACATACACACGCGCGCGCCTATTCACACACACACACCCCACACACACACACACATCCCCCCACCCAGACACACACCCATGGCAGCAAATGACACACACACACCTACAAAGGGCTTTCAGTTTAAGTCCTCACACCTCTATAAGTCTCAAATCATAAAGGATCTTTATCATTATTTTCACCATAGTCCTTCCATCTACACCAGCAACCTGCACCCCGTCCTGCCACCCCCACCCCCAGCCACTCCCCGACCCCCAGCCACTCGCCCACCGCCCAGCCAACTCCCCCATCCCCCAGCCAGTCCCCCCCCCACCCCAGCCAGTCGCCCCCCACCCCCAGCCAGTCCCCCACACTCATTCCCCGTCCCACAATGAAACAGAGTCTCCAATATCAGCTGGCTGGGCAGCAGTAAGCCGTCTATCTCCTCCTGCCCTAGAGAGAGGGTGGTTCTCCGCCCTTTCCCGTGTGGGTGTGTAATGATAGGCTGGAGGCACCCAGGCGAGAGGATAAGTGTTGGCCCCTAATGACGGGGTACGGTGAGGTGATACAAGGGGCCCCCCAAACACAGGGAGCCACAGCACTCTCCAGATTACAACTGCAATCACCAGGAGCAGGTGCAGGGTGAAGAGTCCTCTGCGATGTCTCCTTCTACACACACACACGCACATGCACAAGCACACACACACACACCCTTACACATACTAATACACACGCAACCACACACAAACAAATACATACACACACAAACACTCTCTGACACTCGCTGAGGCTCTCTCTCACACTTACTTACTAAGTACCTTACTCACCCATTCTCTCTCACATTTGCTCACTCGCACAAACAAACACGGATTGTCTAATCCAAGAAGCTAAGTGGCTAGAAATTCTGTGTTCTGGTTTCCACACTAGTTTCCTCCGTCTTTCTGTCAAGTCGGTCCAACATCCCATCAACTTAATTTAATTCAATCTTATCTGATGCGTGTGCACTCGAGTCTATGGCTCACTGTGTGTGTGTGTGTGTGTGTGTGTGTGTGTGTGTGTGTGTGTGTGTGTGTGTGTGTGTGTGTGTGTGTGTGTGTGTGTGTGTGTGTGTGTGTGTGTGTGTGTGTGTGTGTGTGTGTGTGTGTGTGTGTGTGTGTGTGTGTGTGTGTGTGTGTGTGTGCCTGCGTGCGTGCGTGCGTGTGTGTGTTGAGTGGAAGTAGACCCACTGGGAGAACACTGTCTCTCTCCACCGCCGCATTCACATGGAAATGACACGTCTTTGTCTCCAACTCTAGCAAGCTCTGACAGCCTGAGAACTGCACTGATAGGGTCCTAATCCCCACACTCACATAACACACATACACACACACACACATACACACACACCCACACATAACAGGCTCCGACATGCAGCAGCGAGATGTGAGCGTATCTGGAGATAGTTGTTTGTAAAAGTTGGAGATGCATATTCATTTAGCTGGATTCTTTGAACAATGTACAGATTTTACTGGTTCATACTGGTGTGTGTGTGTGTGTGTGTGTGTGTGTGTGTGTGTGTGTGTGTGTGTGTGTGTGTGTGTGTGTGTGTGTGTGTGTGTGTGTGTGTGTGTGTGCGCTGTGTGTGGTGTTGTGTGTGTGCGTGCGTGCGTGCGTGCGTGCGTGCGTGCGTGCGTGCGTGCGTGCGTGCGTGCGTGCGTGCGTGCGTGCGTGCGTGCGTGCGTGCGTGCGTATTTTGCCTATAGGGGGGACAGTATTGGAGCAGGCTAAATGTCATGTCAGCTGCCGTCATATGGCTTGGACATCATCGCCATTATCAGTCGGGCCTGTGACAAGAAACCCCGTTTAATACCACCACGGCTGATGACCTCATACCATAAATAAAGCAATATTTGTCCACAGTGTTAAGCAGCAGCACTGTAATGGGTTCCTATCAGCCCGTGGAATTACCAGCATGGCGGTCTGAATTAGTTCTTACAAGAGCTGAGAACGATACAGTGGAGCGCTTCAGATCGAGGAGAGGTGGGGAGCAGTCAGGGGGGCGGGGTCAGGGGGCGAGGAGGGTTCGAGAGAGGTGAGGGAGGATTCAGGGGGGGCGGAGGGTCGAGGAGAGGTGGGGAGGAGTCAGGGGGTGGGTCGAGGAGAGGTGAGGAGGAGAGGTGCATAGCGGGGTGAAGAGTGATGCAGAGCAGGGTGAGGAGAGGCGAGGAGAAGGGTGGGACGAGGTGCAGAGCATCTCTTTTGGGGTGTTGTTGTTGTTTGCGTGAGCGCTCTATTATTCATAGCAGGGAGCCGGGCAGGGCCACTTCAGACAGACAGATTGAGAGACGAGAGAGCCCGAAGGAAAGCCTCTCTCTCTCTCTCTCTCTCTCTCTCTCTCTCTCTCTCTCTCTCTCTCTCTCTCTCTCTCTCTCTCTCTCTCTCTCTCTCTCTCTCTCTCTCTCTCTCTCTCTCTCTCTCTCTCTCTCTCTCTCTCTCTCTCTCTCTCTCTCTCTCTCTCTCTCTCTCTCTCTCAGTGTGCGGTGAGGGTTGGTGTGTGTTGTTGGCGTGGTGCGGGGGGGGGGTCCCAGTAGAGTAGAGCCTTCTTTGTGCCAGCTGTAAGGCCCTTTGAGGAAGACAGGCGTGCACAAGCAAAACAGCGAAGACCCAGCTGAGGAAGAGGAGAAGGAGTCTCCTTCGACCTTACAATGGCGGTCACCACCATGACTAAACAGCCAGCAGAGAGAGAGAGAGAGAGAGAGAGAGCGGTTGAGTTTCTTTTTGGGGGGGGGGCGGTTGGAGGCACAGACAGAAGAAGACATATTTCTGAGCCAGTGTGTGTTTATTTATTTATCAATTTATTTTACAGTAGTGTGATGCAATGGTCGATGTTTATTCATCACTGTACATTATTCAGGCGATCCCGTTGATGCAACCAGATGCCCTAACAAGGCAATGCACACACACACACACACACACACACACACACAGCGGATGGCCGGGGTACAACTGTGTTACAGACTGAATATCAACACTAGCCACTCAGGGTGTGCCACGGGGAGGCCCAATACACGTCCCTATCTGCCTGGGGTTATTCATCAAACAAAACGATTATTTACAATTGATTTTATTTGTTGGATGCACAGAATGTAAGCATTTTGTTGTAGTTTCAATCAAAAAACGTAATCCGCCATGAAGCTTTGCTTAGCGCAGAAAGCTACATCCCACTTCAAAGCCCTTTCATGTCTACGTTCTTTAACGCTGTGTGAAACCATGTTGTAGACTTTGTAAGTGTCCATTTTACATTCTAAAGGTTTAAAGAACAAGTACAAAGAAGCACAATTATAGCTTGCGAGGAAACTCTTTCTTGTCACGCGCTGTGAACCAGGGTGAATAAGGAGTCAGTGCAAGTGCTGAGAAGAGAGGACAGTTTTTAGAGCACAACTGTTGTCGCTGTAGTCTGGGAAAAACCAAAGATCCCCTGCTCTGTACAACTTGGTCATGCATAAGATTCCATGGCAATACCTTTCATAAAGTCCAGCAAAATGCATCCTGACAATGGTCCTATTATCTGAATGATTGTGACCTTGGAAAAGATTTCTATCATTGTATTTATCAGCTTCAATACCTAACCTAATTTACAGTCATTGTGTGTGACCGTAAATGCCCTCAAGAAGGATCATAAGGCAATTGTCATGTGTCACGCAACTATTACAGAGTGCGGGAATTGCACGTCCACACTGATGTTACGGCCAAACGGTTTATTCAGCATAACAATGGTGCCAGTAGTACACACCTCTGGCGCTGGCTCCCGGGACCTGCTGTCGTCCCGTTGGCTTGGCAGCGCAGAAGGTTAGCCCTGCCTTCTCCCAAGGCGTCCGTGGCGGTCAGCCATCGTGGATCAGCAAAAGGACATTCTGGCCCACGGGCATCGCAGTGTCACTTTGAAGATAACAGCCACAGGCAGAAACAGTAGAGCCCAGCGTTAACACAAGCCAAGCATTTACCTAGGACTAAACACTTACTAGCTAACACACACGCACAAGCACACACACACACACAAACGCTCCCCTCTTCTCACACACAGGGGTAGGTATGCAATTTTTTTATAGCCTAAAGGCATTATGCCAGTGCCTTTCCAAAATGTTGACTTTCAAAGTAAGCCAAGAGGCCAAAATAAAGAGGAGCGGCAACTTTCAAAGTAAAATATAAAAAAAAATTGAAAGTCTGTCCTTCTTTACTAAGTCTATAGTATAGAAACTGAAATGCGTCAATTTGTGCGGTCCAACAAAATGATCCGTCAGGAGTTGGTTGTTTTTTTTCAGGTGGAGGACAAAGTGCTTTAAAGCGCCGTCCCGCTGTGAGGCTGAAGGCCGTGGGGGGAGGCGTGGGATAATGGAAAAGGAAGCAGAGACGGCTAACCGTAGGCACTGCCTAGAGAATTGGAAATGCTAAAAAAAAAAGATCTAGCTTTAACCTTCCAGGCACCAGTGGTCGGCCACTCCCTGCGCTGCTCCTCTCTTCCCCTCTCCCATTGTTGTGAAGCGGCATTCTCAAGTTTAAATTGAAATATAGATATTTTTAGCTATAAATAATTCCGGTAAAAAAAAATCATTCCACTCCAAAACATTTCTTTGCCGTCTCACAAGCTCTCTGCACCAACGCTCCAGGCCCTAAAGGATGGGGTTCAGCAGATGTTTCAAACTTGCAGACGAACTTGTTTTGCCGCAAAGTTTCCTGTTTCCCGTAAGTCAGCAATTCAAAATGTGTTGATCCGAGGGGAATCCTCTGAATGACTTGATTACGTGTTTTTGGAATGACACCTCCTCCTTCTCGGGGTTGGTTGTCTACACACACAGACCATCGTTGGGTTAAGGTGAGGAGTGGAATGGCCGGAATGGACGGACTCTGAGATCTCAGAGTGCAGGTTAACGTACACTGCAGTTCTCTTTGTTCCACCCTGCTTCTCTTCCCATCACTCTGTATTCACTCCTTCTCTGTTCAAGACTCTGTCTCGCCCCGGCTCTTTGTGAATACAGAAGAGAAGCTGGATTCCTCTACGGGTCAGAGTGATGGACAGGTAGCTGCATTCGATCGGATGAGCCTCTCTCTCGCTCTCGCTCTCGCGCTCTCGCTCATGTTCTCCATCTCTCTTGAGGACCAGTGCTGTGTAGTTAACGAGAAGAGAAATAAGAAGATGGAATTAGTGGGGAAGAAACTGCAGCATGTAAATAAGGAGGTTGGAGAGAGAGAGAGAGAGAGAGAGAGAGAGAGAGAGAGAGAGAGAGAGAGAGAGAGAGAGAGGAGAGAGAGAGGAGAGAGAGAGAGAGAGAGAGAAGAGAGAGAGAGAGAGAGAGAGAGAGAGGAGGAGAGAGAGAGAGAGAGAGAGAGAGAGAGAGAGAGAGAGAGAGAGAGAGAATGCCTGATGCGGTTTCGCTCTCGCTCTCTTTCTCCCTCTCTCATGCTATAGCTTGTTAGTGAGGCTCAGCAGGATACCAGGCAAGTAAAGTGAGGGAGAGAGAGAGGGGGAGACAGAGAGGGAGGTAGAGAGAGATGGAATGGAGAGGAGGCATTGAAGACAGAGGCAATAGATTTCTAGTTTGTTGATAAGCTGACAATCACACGCCACTAGCCTGACATTGGGAACGTGTAAAATAAACTGTGTAAGACAGAGAAATATTCAGTGTGTTAAGGTAGGAGTGTGTTTGTGAGAGAGGTGGACGGTGTGTTCAGGAGAAGAGTGCGTTGGGGAGAGAGATGGGCAGTGTGTTAAGGAGTGTGTTAGTAAGAGTGATAGACGGAGTGCATTAGTGTCTGTGAAGGGGGGGGGGGGGGGGGTCTGACTCTGCTTGGCTTGCTCATTACCATAAGCTCCCCTTTCTAGCCCTCCAGCTGGTCGTAGGTTGCTTTCGCTCTTTCTCTGGCTCTGTTGTCTGTCTGTCTGTTTCTCTCTGTTGCTCTCTCGCTATGTGTGTGTGCCTGTCTGTCTGTCTGTCTGTCTCTTTCTCACACTCATATTTCTCT
>OLKM01000454.1:195769-220769 GCA_900291075.1 Melanogrammus aeglefinus | reverse complement strand
CACCTGGTGAGTGCGCACCGAGCATGTAAAATTGCATGGATGAAATAAAACAACTACAAAGACAGGGACAATAATTAAAAATCTGTTTGGGGGGTGTGTGTGCGTACGCACTCATGCTTGTGTGTGTGTGTGTGTGTGCTGTGCAGCCTTTACTGTTGCCTACCCTTTTGTAACGGCCCTAAAACCCTTACCCCCGCCAGCCTCCCTCTGAGATCCACTGAGAACAGCTTGTGTGTCTTAACATCGGCACCTCGCTGTATAGCTGCGGGAAGAGCGGTGTCCGTTACTACAGCAACACTGAGCCTAATGCCGGGGCCCCAGTGTGTAGATTAAACCGTTTGCTGTGCCGTCTGCACGTAGCATTAGCGACACACTGTATGGTCCTTATGTCTTCATTAGCAGTGAGCGAGTGCGTCTGTCCCCGGGGGTGTGGTGGGGAATCAGAGAGAGGCTGTGGTCAGTCTGTGGCTTTTAAGTGTTAGCTAAGCCCGTCCTGCACTCACCACACTGTTTACAACATAGAGGCACACACACACACACACACACACACACACACACGCATGCACACGCGCGCACACACACACACACAAACGCACATATCCCTTCCCGACACGTTTACACATGCAAACACAGGCACACACACACACACACAGCAAAGACGTGCAAACAAATATAGGTAACACACACAGTCACATACATACACATACTCATGCATAGTAATTAAACACACACATCCTACGCACACACACACACACACACACACACACACACACACACACACACACACACACACACACACACACACACACACACACACACACACACACAGGCGCCAACAGGCAGAAAGCAGAACACACAGGGAGGAACATATTTTAAAACATACATAAACACACACTCCCATTTGCTCCACTCCCCTCAAAAATCCTAAATGAGTGCTTTCCAGTCATGGCGTCTCTGCGACTCCATTTGAGTGTAATCGCATTAGAAAGGGAACATACCAAAATAGAATGGAGCGTTCCACACAATCTTCCCTCGGAACGCTGTTGTTCCAGGGCCACCACCACGGGCCCTCCAGAGGGGCGGAGCGGGGCCCGGCTTAGGCTGGCTTTTCCCGGCCTGCTGGTGGGAGCTATCAGGAAGCTCTGGAGCAAAGTGGGAGGACTAACTTTGATGGAAGAGCTATAATTATAGATTTAATTATGCCGCTGCATTAGACAAAGTGGAAATAGGCTACTGAATGCTGGAAGTCTGTTCGCACGTCTGTGTGTGTGCGCGCGTGAGAAGAAATGTCATTTCTGTGATATTTTACATGTCGATCTATATTGGATATCGTGTGTATTTCATTCACAGCCAAATCGGCGTGAAATCTCATTAGCAAATTAGAAACCCACGAAAGCATGCGACATACTTAAGGATAGATACGTGTCGGTGTGTGTGTGACTCATCTGTTTTTATTAAGGGGTGCCAAACATGCCTCTGAGGAGAAAAAGGAACATGTTTTTTCATGCTAGTATATAAAAAACAGCCTTCTTTTTGTAAGACAGTAAGCCCCCCCCCTCCCCCCAAACAGTCATCGGACCTACTAGGAAGTTCCCTTGTACTTTTCCTACCACACAATACGACTCACTATGGCAGAGCTATCACCCAAGGGCCCGTGGCTCTTTATAAATGTACAGAGAGCACACATGTTGCAGCTTCACAACAAAAGGACCCCAACACCTCCAGCTCGGTGGGGGGGTCAGGGGTGGGTGGGGCTTGATGGTGTTTCAACAACGTGATCTCTGGTGTGACTTTTCAGCCCATGCAAATGCCAGGGTGGCTTTTCCAAACGAAGTGTTTTGCAACAGGATACGGTATATGTGTGTGTCCCACATATGGACTACACCCAGTGGTTTGGTCCGCTCTCTGGACGCTGTGGGCCAGCGTGGTCACCGCGGGGCTCACCGCTGCTCTGGGATACAACCTTCCATCACACGGCACAACATCAGGACAGTGTGTGTGTGTGTGTGTGTGTGTGTGTGTGTGTGTGTGTGTGTGTGTGTGTGTGTGTGTGTGTGTGTGTGTGTGTGTGTGTGTGTGTGTGTGTGTTTTCTGTTGGGTGTTTTTCTCGTGTGTGTTTGTGTTTTTCTAGTGTTTGTTGGGGCACATGGTGTGTTTTTCTGTGTGTGTGTGTGTCTGTGTGTGTTTGTTTGTATTTTTCATGTGTGTTTCTGTGTGTGTGTTTCTTTTGATTGTGTTTTGAGTTTGTGCTTATGTGTGTGTGTGTGTGTGTGTGTGTGTGTGTGTGTGTGTCTGTTGTGTGTGCATGTGTGTGTACGCCATGCTCGCAGAGAAGGGACCTCTAAGTCGGCAAGCGGTGTCTTTTGCTCAAGGGCCTTTTTGCTCTCAACACCCATGTGGAAACAGTTTGCAAAGTCAATTTGGGCCGCCGTTTTATCAAGCCTCTATCAAGTGTTGGCTTTACTTTGTACCTCCGGTTCACTCGTCCACTCTGCCGTAATGAGCATCACGTGAACGGGCAAACGAGCACAGGCTAGCTGGCGCTGAACTGCTGTATCCGTACGCATGTGTGCTGCTGCTGCTGATTAAATTAGGTTTAATTTGCTCAGAGGGGACGAAGGGGGTTGGAAAGGCACGAAACCTTTACATCAGTATTCAACGCTGCCTGAGTGACTATACTAAGGGGAAGAGAAACACTCAATAAAAGAGAAGTAGAAGGATCTGTAGATGAAACGTTGCTCCCTGCGCTCCAGAACTCTCTGGCGCTGGTCTTTAAGTTCAGAGTCATTCAGAGTCAAGGCCCGGCTGAGCGCATGAGCCGTTCGTCTCGGAGATACGGAGATTGTTGGTTTTTTTTGAGCAGTGACAGGAACACGGGATACATGCACATGGATTCAAAAACAAAAAGAAATATTTTATGACGTCTCCCCTCAAATAAAGACAAGCTTCTGAAAGTGCACAGTGTGTTGCAGTCTTCACACCAGTGCTCACACATTGGATGGTTTAAAGTCATTCAACCTGCGTAGAAGTCCAAACCCTTCCAACTCTGAGAGGGAGGAAAACAAATAATCAAATGAGGGAGTTGTGGTGACCCATTACAACCATCACCAGAATCCTCCACAGCAGAACCACTGAGACATAGTGAGTGAGTGTGTGTGTGTGTGTGTGTGTGTGTGTGTGTGTGTGTGTGTGTGTGTGTGTGTGTGTGTGTGTGTGTGTGTGTGTGTGTGTGTGTGTGTGTCCGAGCTAGTTTGAGCCAGGACAAGGAGGCTCTGGGCTGGAGGCAGGGGGGGTGGGGGGGGGGGGGTGGTGCAGCTACACCCTGTCCTCACCCACACGGGGTTTGTTGTGTGCATGTGCACATAGGTGTTGCCCGGGGCAACATAGTGACAGCCAGTCATCGGGGGGGGGGGGTTCTGGTTGGGGTTTAGCATCATTATTATTTTATTTTCACGTGCAGAGGGGGAGGGGGTGGGAGAGAGGGTGGGGGGGAGGGGAATGGGGGAGAGGGGAAGGGTCGAGGGGAAGGATAAAGGGTGGAGGGTGGTGGGGGACTGAGGGGGGAGGGCGTGGTCGAGGGATCACTGAGCTGTATTCCTGCTCCTCTTGTGCTCTTCATGTGGTGAGCCGGGGAGATGGCTGGAAGGGAGAGGTAGAGATGGCCTGATGGATGAGAAGTGTGTGTGTCTGTGTGGGTGTTTAATGCGTGAAGGAAACAGACATCGGTATGACATTAGAAGATCAAGACCTTTTTTTTTTTTTAGCCGTCCCCAAGGTCACTGCAACACTTTAATGACGGGGTGTAGACGTGACGTGTGACGTGTGACGTGGTGTGACGTGGTGTATGGTGTAGCGCCGACAGATACTGATGGAGCGGTGGGGTCCCTACGAGGCTAGTTGTGTTTAATATGCTCATTCTGAGTCGGCTTGTGTGCGTGTTACGGTGGTGTTGCTTTTTCAGTGAGGCACTGAACCAACCCCTCGCTAGCCTGAGCATTCCTTGCGATGGTCGCTGGAAGCCAGGCATTTTCTGCAGAATATAAATATACACAAATTTCACTCTGCTAGCCACAGCAGCCTATTGTGATGAGGGGAAACACACACACACACACACACACACACACACACACACACACATACACACGCACATGTACACATTCACATACAGATACATGTACACACACACACACACGCACACACACAAACATATACAGACACACACAAACGTCTTGTGAGCTGGCTTCCGAGGCTCTCGTGAGAATGACGGTGAAGTTAATAAAGCCTTCTGCCTTCTGTGGCTTTGGCAGAACTCCTAGCTGCCGCAAAAGAGCTCACTCGCCTCAAATAAAACCTACACACACACACACACACACACACACACACACACACACACACACACACACACACACACACACACACACACACACACACACACACACACACACACACACACACACACACACACACACACACACACACACACACCAGGCCTGTCATGGAGCCCAGTTTCCAAACGTCTCTGCCCCCTCTGCTTCTCTTTCCAACGTCTTCTGTAGTGAGAGACCTGGCAAGAAGCCGGGTCGTTTTTTAAGTAGTATCTGAAAGTTTGTAATATAGTAGATAGACCACCCATTCTGAGAAGACATTAAGCAGATAACATCTTCAAGATCAACATCACAAGATAGAACAATACGACAGCATCGTGGTATCACAGCATCGTAACTCTAGGTGTGTTTTTGACAAAGCTGACAAGGGCGTATAAAGGCATCAGTATAAGTTTCATTATTTTCTTTGTGTAAGCCTCATACTCATATCAATGGGCTCGATGCACAACTCCACTACTTCCTGGACTTAGTGCTGCTCCTTTATTTCCTGTCTTACAATACTGGACAAACTGATTAATCCAGGTGTGTCTGAGTAGTCCCAATGGTCAGACACACCTGGATTAATCAGTTTATCCAATAATGTAAGACAGGAGATAAAGGAGCAGCATTAAGTTCAGGAAGTAGTGGAGTTGTGCATAGAGCCCATTGACTTGGCAGCCGACTCTGTTTTTTGTTTTTTACCAATCCAGAGACACAAGTGTCATGATCCCCTGAACTGTTGAGACGCCTTGGACCGTTTGTTAACGGTCCAAGGCTGGACAACTAGTGACATTTGGACCCTCTCAGCCTGACCCTGTTGGAGGTGCGACTGGGGATCCAACAGTCGTATGTAGTCGGTGTGGCCCCAGTCCCGCTCGGTTCAAACCCGGCCACTGGGCTCTCGCTGTCTTGCTGCGGACGGCGTGCAGTCGGATAAGATCAACACGTCTCAACAGTCCTCGTAGCGCTGTCGGTGTCAGCACGGCCCGCCATCTCATCTCCAGATCAAAGCCCCCCCAAAAGAAAGAAAAAACAAAAAAAGCCAAACCATCTCGAGTTTATTTCCCTGTGAGAGTCTCCATGGATAAAAAAGAAACAAGTATCTATTTGCGTGTCGCATTATCCACACCCTGAAGCTCTCCTTCTTGTTCCTCATCCTTGCCCCAGAGCCTCTCAAACACCTGGATCCATAACACCTTCTTTGAGTTGCCGCCACGCTTCAGTGCCTTACGTTTCCCCCCCCCCGAGCGACGCGATGACATGACGTGACCGGGGGAATAAGAGAAAAAAGTGAAGAGTTTTGTTATTCCAAGAGGTCTACTACGTACAGTGTAGTCTGATGGTGGTGGTGGGGGGGGGGGGGACGGTTGTGGGAACGGCAATCCGTGTTGATATATTACCGTGGTTCCAGCAGAGGTTGATGAAGAGGGGGAGAGCATTGCTCCGGGGGTGGCATGTCTGTTTAGATAGCCAAGACTTAATTCATGTGGGGAGAGGAAGAGAGAGCTGGGCTGGAAAATAAAACACCAGACTGAGAAAAGGATCCCAATCTCACTCATTTTCCCCTTTTCTTTTCTTTTTCCTCTTTTTTTCCTAAAACTCTCTCGCTCCGTCTCGTACACATTGTCCTGATTAAAATGAAGGGCGTTTTTTTTTTGGTTCTTTTCTCCCGTTGTCTAAACTTGTCCCTGGTTGCCAACACACTGGTGTGATAGAAGACAATCTCTCGATGTATTGATCTCTTTTCTCCTCCTCCCATTCCTTCAAGCTCTACTGCGGCGTTCCTCCACGTCCCCGTCCCCGTCCCCCCCCTTCCCTCGCTCTTCCCTTGTCCGTACGACCTCTTCACGACCTTCACTAAACCCTGCGGTGGCTGATGGGCGATCTGACTCCATGCACAAAAGTGGAGGAATGAGAAGAAGAAAAACATTTGATTTAGAAGAATAACCGTCCAATAACAACCCACAGACGGGAGGTGGGGTGGCGTGAGAGGGCAGAGGGGGGAGAATCATCAGAGACCGGGTAAAGCCATCCTCACCCAGAGAGGGACATCACTCTGCCAGCTTGTTACCGCATGGCTTTCCTTCTTCAGCTGCGCTTCGGGAATCCCATTAGGGTAGGATGTGATGCTGATGCGCTAAGGTGCCCTTGGCTCCTAACGTCACACGCCAATCAAAACCCTGTGGCGTCGTATCATCTGTACTGTCTCATGGTCGAAAACAGGGGAGGATGACGAGGGAGGAAGTGTGTATGTGAGTGGAAGTGTGTGTGTGTGTGTGTGTGTGCATGCGTGTGTGTGCCATGCGTGTGTGTGCATGGCTCTGCATGTATGTTGGAGGGCACGTTTTGTGTTTTTGCGGGACAGAGATGGAGGAGATGAGCGATGAGATGTATCCAAAGCGGCGCTGACTCTGCTGTGACATTTTTGCATGAAGGATGGAAAACTGGATCGGCGCTGATTTTGGAGATAAGGGATGAATGGACGTCGGCGGTCCTGAAGTCAAGCATATATACAACGCCGTATAAAGGGCACTCTGCGATGTACAACAGTGTGTAGGATTTTGTTGACTTATGCATGTTCAATTCAACGTGTTTGCGGGTGTCGAAGGAGGATTTCTGTTGGCGTGAAGTAATGTATTTAGTATAACGCAGGAATGACTGGACCTGTCTGTGTCCCTTTGTCTGTACGTCCATGGTCATCCACTCCAGATCAGTTGCGTTCTCTTATCTTAACGAGTCACACATTAGCGAAAGAATAACATAGTTATTCTTACACACTATACAGTACAACAGACCCTGCCAGCGCCGTGGAGCAGCGGCTCACATTACAATGCCGTAACCCTTATCCAAAGATTTGTTAAGCTTTTTTTGTTCTTCTCCACTCGGCTCAGCCGAACCAGTGACCGGATTTACGATGTTTCAAGCACCAAGTTATGCGGCCGCGAAGCTTTGTAGAAGCCGACTTATCCACACACACACACCACACAACACACACACACACACACACACACACACACACACACACACACACACACACACACACACACACACACACACGTGACTAAGGCTAAATGTGCAGCTGTCGTTACGCAGTCTCATGCTTCCATGCACGCAAGCACACACATGAACATGTTGTTGTTCCCCTCTGTCCTTATTTTCTCTCGGGTCGGTCCGGCTGGCTCGAGGTATGGGTGCTTGCTTCCAGTTTGCACGACCCTCAGAAGCTTGCGTGTGAAGGCCTTAAGCCGTGAGCACCCAACTAAATTAGCTCTCCCATCTGAACCGTGCCAGTGTGTGGGTCCGCGGGCCGATGCACCTATGGAATTTACATGGCCTGGAGGGTTGGGGGAGGATTTGCCGATCTTGGCAATCGGCTGTTCTGGGTGTTCTGGATGTTTCTGAATCGCCCGAGTCCCCCTACTGTTTTTCCCTTCCCCCCCCCCCCCCCCCCTCGCTTGCCTCTTTGCCCCAGTTGTCTTTTGTGTTTTGCCGTGTACAGTTGTGTTGCTCTGGGGGTTCCATGCCTCTCTGTGGCGGTAGAGCCCGGATGGACGAGGGGGAGGACGAGGGGGAGGACGAGGATGGTGCTAGGGGAGAGTTATTCTTGGCAAGCTGGGATGTATGCGCTGTTGTCATTGTTATGGTTGGGGGGAGGAGGGCGTTCTGTCCTCACTCTGGAGACTCTCCAAATAGTTGGCGGGGTGTGGTCCGGTGTGGTGGTTGGGCAGCTAAGTAAACATGTGCGATGTGAGCGGTCTTCTTCTTTAAGTGTCTGTAACTAAGCAAAGGCCAGACACTTAGTGTTTTGCTTAATGTCCCACTAAACGGGGGATAATATCGGGGCCTGCGGTTTCTGATTTGGCCGAGAAGACTCATTGCATTCGTATGGAGCTTCTCTGTGGACACTGCTGAGGAAGGTGTGTGTGTGTGTGTGTGTGTGTGTGTGTGTGTGTGTGTGTGTGTGTGTGTGTGTGTGTGTGTGTGTGTGTGTGTGTGTGTGTGTGTGTGTGTGTGTGTGTGTGTGTGTGTGTGTGTGTGTGTGTGTGTGTGAGTGATTTGAATTGATGAAAGACTCTTAATTCTGTCAGTTATCGCAGAGTAACACTCGAGCGGAGTCAGCGGTCGCCATGGTGATTTCAGTGTAGAGCCGTGGTTCTGACGCTCGCTACCACAATCAGCGACTGGAAACTTTGCGAGCCTGGGCGCTCTGCAGCCGCGGAGCGATGGCTTTCATCCGGAAGAGAAATGAACTGCCTTCTGATTAACGGGAGATTAACTTTGGATTCGTCCAAATCAATCCATGGTATTCACAGGCTCCCTCGCTGGTCTGTGTCTCGCACACAGGCAACTGATGTGGGTGTGTAGAGATACATCCCCCCCCCACGCACAGACACACACTCACTCACATTGCGACTGGTGAGGCAGCTGATGAAGGAGCCCAGTGTGCAGTGGGTCGTGGCTAATGGAGGGCTGGCTCACTTCATTACACAGGATCAGACAACATGGGTCGTCCCCTGAGGACCTCGGGATCAAAGAGCATGACCTTTGCCCTCTCAAGGCAGTCCATTGCTTCTGAGCTCAGCTCCTTTTGTTTATGTTTTTTCTTACTCTGAGCGTCGCCGAAAGCACGGCCCTTCATAGTGAGATGTACCGGCTAGCAGCAAGTGTTTGTTAAGGAGGCAAATGTCATCTGGATAGCAGATCTTCCTGTGTGTGTGTGTGTGTGTGTGTGTGTGTGTGTGTGTGTGTGTGTGTGTGTGTGTGTGTGTGTGTGTGTGTGTGTGTGTGTGTGCGTGTGCGGTCCACCACCCCAGGCCTGCATTAGCAGCTCCACAGGAGGGTGGCAGTGAAGCCCTTTGATCTCCTGCTGCACGGGGATGAGTGGTGCGCTCACTGCTGTTCACGTGACCGTGTGTGTGATGAACCTGTGTGTGTGAGTGGGTTTGGGACCTGATCGAACATAAACAATGAGGATGGAGGTTGTTGTTGTTGTGTGTATGGGGGTGGGGGGACCGGGTGGACAGGACAGGGGGATGATGAAGGGTATATCGTGGACTCTGCACCCTCCTCCTTCAGGGTTTCTTTCTCTCTTCTCCTCTCACGAGTACTAAAGGCCCCTCCCGATGATGTCATCCTGGGTGTGGGTGGGGGGTTTCCCTTGTCGTTCTCGCTGATTATACAGAAGTGAACAGCTGGCCCTGTCGGACAACGCTGCCCTGCCTGCTAAAGCCCTCACGCATGAGTCCCACCCACTGGCTCCATCTGGTTCCCAAGTGGAAGGCCACCCCACAGCTTCCTCCCTCGTCCCTCCCCCTGCCCTTCTCTCTTAGCGCACACACACACGCACACGCGCCACACACACACACACACACACACACACACACACACACACACACACACACACACACACACACACACACACACACATAGGGGCGTTCTCAGCCCCCTTTGATTCCCAGGGACAGCGTCACCCTGGAGGATGACCCCAGTGCAGTAGTAGTCAAAAGGTGTCGGCTTCCTGCTTCCGTCTTTAGTCCGCGCGGACGTGTGAACTCAGAATCTTTCGTGAGAGAGCCGAGTTTTCACCGCGGTGTGTTCAGATCTCCCACGCTGCGTCCACTACAGTGCAACCAAAGACCTGCGGGTCCGGTTGCATTTTACAAAACATTGTGTGGTCATGAATAGTTTGTTAGTAGAACTTTACGCCGGTAACACATGCACATTTGGGTCTGCTCACGCACAATGGCAGAAATGTGTGTGTTGCGTTTTCTCACTCATTGCGCCACAAAAAGCTGCACATAAAGAAGGCGCCCATCCAAGATTTAGAGATTCCTGGCATACACACAGTCCTACAGCCGCTGGGATCCGACATCCAAAGAACTGGAGGAAAGAGGAGCTGGGGTTCTGACGGTGGTGGTAGAGGGGGGGGTACAGAAGGGGAGAGGAGCGAGAGAATATCTTGCAAGGAAGGAAGGAAGGAAAGAAAGACAGAAGAGTGGGAGGGAGGGAGGAGAGAGTAGGACCCTTGCAAGGCTGCCATGCATTATTTATCAGTTCAGTACGGTCAGAAGGATTATACTGGGGTGTTTGGGGGGGGGGGGGGAGGGCTTGTCCAGGTCTGCTGGCCCTGAGCCCTTTGTTCTCCTCTCTCTCGCGTCTCCCTCACCCTCCCTCACTCCCTCACCTGATCCTCCCTGCTTGCTCACGGTGATCTGGGGTGATTATTATTCTCAGTGCAATCTTCTGTCTTTAAAAGAAACTCGTCTGTCTCTCTGCTGTTCTTTGAAATGTCCTGGTGGTGGTTTTGTGTTCTCCTCTCGCCTGTCCGCTGACTCGACTCTTATGTCCCTCTGTCTGTCTGTTTGTCTCTCAGGTGGACGTCCCGGCCAACGAGGGCACAGATTTTCCGATGAAGGATGCAGCTGAATAAGGACACTTCACTTCACTCTCTTTAAGTTATTGTCCTCACAGAAGTGTGTGTGTGCGTGTGGGTGTGTATGCGTATGCGTGAGAGCTCGGGAGTGTACATATGTGAGTGCATGTGAGAGTATTTTGATGGTACCTAAGATTTCAGGCTATCATTTGCAATTTTTTTGTTTACTTTTTATAAGGTGATGATCACACATATAATACCATTGTCACAATATCAACGAAAGGACTTCACTGTTGCTATATATTGTGATTTGTGTTTGTTACTAGCTACCTATTTAAGAATGTATATTTCTATGTACAATATACTCATCTAGAAAAATATTTAATGGACAATTTTAATATGCCTACATCTTCCCACCAACGCTCCAGTTCATGCCAAGACACAAAACAAGGACACACATGCAATGAGAAACGATATGAACAAAAAGAATGCAGAACGATTCAGAAAAATAATCAAACGGCAATATTTTAAGATACTCTTCTTCTCTACACCTTATCAGGTTGAGGTGCAATTACTGTAACTGCACACAATAATGGTATTCAAACGGCAATTATTAATATGACGCAAATATTTTGTGTTGTGTTGTTTTCTGAGAAGCCAACCGATTGAAAGACATGGATGGCACCACAACAATGTTGTTGTTTTTCTTACAATTTGAGCTGCAATATCATGACCGGTGAAGACCAACCCAGAAGTCTGTGTTCTTGCCTATGTGCTTGTTTGCGTGTCGGCGTGCGTGCGTGTGTGTGTGCGTGCGTGCGGGTCTGTTTATGTGTATTGAACATGGGCAATATCTAAGCACTGGTGCTTCCATGCATGAGCTAATCTATGTGAGGGTTTCTAAACAAAGGCAATAGAGTCAGTGTCTCGTTCGATCTGAACTTCGACAATCCCTGGTTAAGCTCCTGTTCCCTATCAAAGATCGTAATGTGTATTTTACCAGACATGAAAACCATGTCCTTGTGAGGAGACCTTCAAAATGTGTGGTTCTCACAGTCCAATGATTCTATGTGTTGTTTGTTGCTTTTCTTTTTAAAGTAATGAGAAAAGGGTTTGACTGTCAATTAGTGTGGGAGGAGTTGCCTTGGCTGTGTTTTGTGTGAAAATACAATTCCGACTTTGTAAACAATGTGAAATGCCATCAAGACCACAGCTTCCATCCATTAATGAATTTGAGATGTACTGAAACCACACCTTCATGGCTCTGCAGCCAGCAAAGGGAGCAAGCGCAAACCATGAACACTAAACACTGTGGATCGCTAGCGGGAGGACTGTTGTTCTGAAAGAGTTCACATGACCTTCAACACACAAACACAACTCACAGACACCCACATCCACAATACAGAGTACACACATCCGTAGAAGCTATACGGACAAAATTCAAAGAACAGCCACACCATGTTTCCCTGGTTAATATTTCCCCCTTTTTGCAATCATGAAAAAAGTCTCTTTAAGATGTGCTCCGCTGTTTGGGAGACTGTGTCTCAGCTTTAATTTCCCCGTCATCATTCCAAATGATGGCTATCACACAAAAAAATAGACTAAAAAGGTAAAACTTCGTCCCTCTAAAGTTTTGAGAATGCACTTTTAAAAAATATATATAGATCTATTTGCCCTACATTCCAGCATATAAGATCACTTTACTACGCCTGCATTGACCTTAATTATATACCCTGCTTTGCCTGAATGCGCAAAAAAAATCAGCCTTCAAATGTAAATATGATCCCGCGGTTTTGAATCTTTACTACAAATAGATGGGACGCCGAATTGTAACCTTGAAAGTTATCTCACAGCTGTTTGGGTGTTGTCCTCCCTGGGCATTGTGGGTGTGAGCAGTTAAAGAGGAATAGGATCAAATGGAGAGGCTCCGATCGCTAGGATGGCAAAAAAAAAAAGCGAGAAAACAGAGGGTAAATATTGAGCTGCATGTTCCGATAGCTTTTAGTTGTCGCTGGTTGTGTTAGCAGCTCAATGATTATTTTTGATAACTCCTCCTCGTTGCACATGTTTTCTGAGTAGCAGATCTTTTTTTTTGGTTTTGTTTTGGTCCACCCTTGCGTACACTAGTGCTCCACACCAGAACGATACAGCCCGCAGTGTGACATTAAAACATATGTGTGTTTGACTTCAACAAGGGGCCATGTTCACACGACCGCAGCGCCGTTTGAATAGTCCAACATCTTGTTTTGTCAATAATGACAAAAACATTAGTCTATGAAGGGTCGTCTAGAAGTGTGGGGGGGGGGGGGTTTGGAACTATTGCACATATAGCACTGTGACAGTTGAAATTAAAAGCAATTCGGCATTCGTTTTGCCATTCGTTGATAACAATATACTGATGCCGTTTTTAAAGAAAAAGGGAAATAAATGCATTGGATTGAGAAATGTATTGGCTACATTTCAAGTAAAACGTGTAAATATTGTATTTGTATTCTTTGTTACAGGCTGTGTTACACTGCGTATGACATGAGGCTTAATAACAACTGTCTTTAGGTATGCATATACGTTTGCATTTGCCCTCTTGGTTTGAAAAAAAGGTTTAATGAACTCCTCACCTTTTGAGTATAGGCCTTACTACACACGTTTTCGGGGGCTATTGTATCGTTTCATCCACGCAGTCATGATATAGGCGTTATCCGATCATTGCCGTGCTGAACACTGAAACTGTATTATATGGTTTTTCAACAAAGCTTCACTTGCATCTTTTTCTTTTTTTTATGTATGCTGCACTGAAAAAATTAAAACAATCAATTTCAAAAGTGGTTTGGAAAATAAAGCGTTGCCAGTCACTTCCTAGAGTGAAACGATATAGTCTATAGTAGTATAGCTTCTGCCGCATTATCGGTTACAACCTGTAGGCCTATGTAATATGGTATTATGGAAGATGTAATGTCCTTCTGTAAAATGGTGTTTATTGTTGTTTTACCTGAAATAAAACTTTATTAATGCTTCAAAGTGTTGCTTCAGTGTTGAGTCCCAAGATGTCCCGTCTTGTCCTCTGATGCTTTGTCAGGATATTTGATTACAAATGACATCCATTTTATGCTGCATAACTCTTAACATAACTTACTACCTACCATCAATCCCAAATTGACAAATTTTAAAATCCAAGAAAAAAGTTTTTGGTGACATACAACATTTTTGATCATTATAATTATAAAGATGTGTCCTAAGGCATATACATATGTCATACTACAAAATGAAAACATAGGAAAAAACTTCATTTTGCCGACGCAATTGAAAAACATTATGTCCATACTGGCTGTTGGAGGATTAAAATCCTCCAACATTCCTGTGTCAGTATACATTATATACTTTTGACTCTACACACACACACACACACACACACACACACACACACACACACACACACACACACACACACACACACACACACACACACACACACACACACACACACACACACACACCGAGGGTATAGGGAGAAAGCAAGAGCGAGATAGAGGGGGAAACACAGAAAGACACACACACACACAGACACCAAGCCTATAAAGGCTATAGCATGGTTCTACATGAGGGACCGTCTGTATTTGTCGTATCTTTCAATTACAATTTTCCCCATACATTTGATTTATTTTTTTATCTCTACACCAACAGATGTCACATGAACTCACATTTAAGCAGATATGTGAAAACATTGCCTTCTCAATCCTTGTGTTTTTGTATACGTTATAGACAACATCTGATCTTTAACGCACAGTAGGCCTACTTGCTGTCAGTTTCCGGTGTTTAGCTGGCAGGACTGAAAGCTTGGTAAAGGTGATGGAACCCAGTAGTTGGGGGTGTCTGGGTGGGTGTCCCTCACTTCTATCCTTCCTCCTGAGTCCCCCCTGCATGAGATTGCCTCCCCACTGGTTCTTCTGAGAGAGGAGCTGTAGGTGCTGAGTTTAGAAGTCCTCTGATCCCTGGTGCTCACAGACACCGGCTCCTTTCATCCCCAGGTAATATGGAGGGGGGGTGGGGGTTATCTTGCTTAGGATCTAGTGAGTTATTTTCCCTTCAGTCATTTATTCAAAAACGAATTTGACAATATCAAGTTTGCTCTGTTATTTCCTGAGATGTTGTTGTATTTTTTTTCCAATTTTTATCAACATTTAACTATTTTACTAGGCCTAGTTATATCCATCAAGGTTATTGCTTCGTTTATACGTTTTAGTAGACATGTAGACCTTCCCTAAAAGCCGAGATATGTTAGTCCCGCCCCTTTTTTCCATAAGAAGGAATAGGGAGAGAGCACCAGAGAGATAGAGAGAGGCAGGAACGGAGAGGGAGGGGAGCGATGCTAGACAGCAAGGCGACTTTAAACAGGTTTTAACATAGCTGCGGAGAGAACGTCATTAGTCCGTAAGATATCGGGAGTCCATCGCATACTCGCAGGCAATCGAAACACAACTAAATGTAGATTTCGACATGATATTATTATGGTAAACATTTTTGGGGATCATTTGTGATCGCCTGCCTGCGACCGACGCCGTTACTGGATGAAGAGGACCGAAGTTATGCTGAAAACGGGCTGCATTTGACAAGGAAAGTGTATTTTTATCAAGCTTGGTGGGAGATCATCTTGCTGTCCATTCAGGGGGGTCTAATTTTGGGGGAAACCCTTCAAAGTTTACGAAATCACTGCGCGTAAATCCGCCGCTATGGATTATTCTAAACTCCGCCGTGCGTTTTTTTTGTTCCTGTTTCTTTCTCTAAACCTGGGATTTATCAGCGTCGAAGGACAACATGACCGAGGAATGTCTATTCCGGAGCATGGATTTTGCCAACCTATTTCCATTCCACTGTGTACGGACATTGCTTACAACGAGACCATCATGCCCAACTTGCTGGGACACACTAACCAAGAGGACGCGGGGCTCGAGGTGCACCAGTTCTACCCGCTCGTCAAAGTCCAGTGCTCTCCCGATCTCAAGTTTTTCCTGTGCTCCATGTACGCGCCCGTGTGCACGGTGCTAGAGCAGGCGCTGCCGCCGTGCAGGTCGTTGTGCGAGAGAGCCAGGCAGGGCTGCGAGGCGCTCATGAACAAATTCGGGTTCCAGTGGCCGGACAGCCTCGCCTGTGAGATCTTCCCCGTACACGGGGCGGATGAGTTGTGCGTCGGACAGAATGTATCCGGCAAGAGCGCCTTGTCGACCCCAACCCCGGAGCCGACCCCTTTCGATAACCGGCCGTTGAAATGGCAGTTTAAGTGCCCGACCTCTCTGCAAGTTCCCCCTTATCTAAACTACCGTTTCCTGGGTCAGGACGACTGCGGTGCTCCATGCGAGCCCAAGAGATCGCACGGGATGATGTACTTCAACGAAGAGGAGCTGAAGTTCGCCCGGATATGGATCGGCATCTGGTCCGTGTTGTGCTGCGCCTCCACCCTGTTCACCGTGCTCACCTACCTGGTGGACATGAAGCGCTTCAGCTACCCGGAGCGTCCCATCATCTTCCTGTCGGGCTGCTATACCATGGTGTCCATCGCCTACATCGCCGGCTTCCTTCTGGGCGACAAGGTGTCGTGCAACGACCGCTTCGACAACGACATCCGCACGGTGGTGCAGGGCACCAAGAAGGAAGGCTGCACCATCCTCTTCATGATGCTCTATTTCTTCAGCATGGCCTCGTCCATCTGGTGGGTGATCTTGGCCCTCACCTGGTTCCTGGCGGCGGGCATGAAGTGGGGCCACGAGGCCATCGAGGCCAACTCCCAGTACTTCCACCTGGCCGCGTGGGCGGTGCCGGCAGTGAAGACCATCACCATCCTGGCGGTGGGCCAGGTGGACGGCGATACGCTGAGCGGCGTGTGCTTCGTTGGCGTGAACAGCGTGGACGCGCTGCGCGGCTTCGTGCTGGCGCCGCTCTTTGTGTACCTGTTTGTCGGCACGTCCTTCCTGCTGGCCGGGTTCGTGTCACTGTTCCGGATCCGCACCATCATGAAGCACGACGGCACCAAGACGGAGAAGCTAGAGAAGCTGATGGTTCGCATCGGCGTGTTCTCTGTGCTGTACACGGTGCCCGCCACCATCGTCATCGCCTGCTACTTCTACGAGCAGGCCTTCCGGGAACAGTGGGAGCGCACGTGGATCAGCCAGACGTGCAAGAGCTACGCGGTGCCGTGCCCGGCGCAGAACCACCCCAACGTCAGCCCGGACTTCACGGTGTTCATGATCAAATACCTGATGACGCTCATAGTGGGCATCACTTCGGGGTTCTGGATCTGGTCGGGGAAGACGCTCAACTCCTGGAGGAGGTTCTACACGAGACTGGCCAGCAACAAACAGGGGGAGACCACTGTGTGATGGGGTGGTGGGTGACCGATCGACCCTAGGGGTGAGGTCAATTGTGGACTACAGACTGTTGACAAACTGAATGATAATCCTTTTTTTGTTTTTTTATCTGGTGTTGTTTTTAAATCTGGTTTTGTAGACTCGTTTGAAGATACGAGTCGGTGTGTTGTTTTTTTTGTTTTTAACGTTTTTGTAATTTTGAAATGTACATAAAAAAAGTGATTTCTTTTTTTTGTAAGTATATATTTGTATTTAAATATCCAAAAGATATTGTTATTTTCTCAACAAAACAAAAGAAAACACCTAAACAGCTACACTTTGTGTTTTTTTGTACTTTGGGAGTAGGCCTACAAAAGCCAGGGCTAAGGAGGGCTATGTACTCATGGGGGCTCATTAGCTAGTCGGACACCAGAGGACAAAAAAGGCCTCGGTCAAGCCTTCGATCAAGGGGTGCTTTGGGGCTGTGTGGACTCGTACTCGCGGCAACAGTCCCCTGAACAGTGAGTGCTTCCACGTGGCTCGCCGCTCACGCTGGCTAATCGACTGAATCCTTTTGTTTAGAGGAGAGCTGATGGCCGCCCGTCTCCCCTGGGTCAGTACGTATGCATCCATGTTTGTGTTGGACACCAGCGACAAAACCAAACAAAAGGACCGGAGCTTTCCGGAATGTTGGTCGTGTGTCGCTTTACAAGTGTTTTAAACTTGTATTTCCAGCTACGGACTATAGCATTATTTACCAAAAGCAAAGCGTGAATAATTGCGTCAAAGTTGTAGTAGGCAATGTTTTTTGGCAACAAATTATCTTCTTTTTTTATCTCATATTTCATATTGAAAAAAAAACTGTCGGTTTTAAAAGACTATACCCTCATGAAACAGAAATCCTAGCTTTTGTTGAGCTCTCCATTTGTAACAAAGCACTTGTCATCCTGTTGGATCAGAACAATATGTAAACCCAGATAAATGAACTTGGCTACACCTATTAACTTCCAGGTAACTCCACTTATCCCGCCCTGGTCGTCTGGCTCACGGCCAAGGGGGGGCAACTGTAAGAGGATGCCACTTCCTATGTTTCAAACTCACAAAAAGCGAAGAAAGGAGAACCAAAACACAATGCAGCTGCATCAGATAGCGCTTGGTGATTATGTAGAAACTGGCCTGACCTGTCTCACGCCCCACCATGTAGCCTGTCCTACTCTCTGGGCAGGACAGATAGTGGGAAAAGCTATAGCAAGTGGACGCCTTACGTTTGAACTGAATCAAAAGAGGCGAATGTCGTGAGATTGACCCGTTCCAACCGACGATGACGTTGTACATTTTGATATTGATAAGGATGTATTTGATGCGGCCTGCCAGCCAACAGTCTTCCGTTTTTCAAATGTGTTGATTTTATGATAATCCAGGATTGATGAGAGGCTTTTAATGTTTGTTTCTGCATTTGCTATCAAAAAGTACTTTTTATATTTATAGGGAAAAAAATGTCTTACATATATCCACAATGAGTACTTTCAGAATAAAAGCCTCATCCTTGCAACTGTAATGGCTTCTTTCGAAATCTCTGACTCCTGGTCAGGAAGTTAGGGTTTGAACAAAGAATCTCAGAGGAATCAAAAGGTCACTCTAAACTATTTCCTTTTCCTACCTGCATTGTTTGACGGACAAACTTCTGTAAACTGTTAAAGTTTTGTGACTCCTGTCTTGTGTGGGTAAAATATGAGGTACTTCAGCTTTAGGGAAAGGGAAAGATAATTATGCATTGCTGAATTGAATTTCATTCTCTCAATAATAGTGTGATCACAGTACCATATCATTTAACATAGTGAACAAGTTAATTAAGAAACCTGTATTGAATAACATCAGCAGTGGGTCATAATCTTCTCATTTCTAAGTTCAGATATCATTTTAACTTCGGTTTCAAAATGCCCCAGCGGGTCAACTATCCTCTAATCTACCCCCCTGTGGTGTCATGGCTGTCAGCACCACTGCGTATTATTTCAGCATTAAAGGACCCCTCAATAGTTTGTGCCCCCCATAACCCAACAGCAACAACAACACCGGTCTGGAATGCAGCGTGACGCTACGGTATCCCGGCCACAGGGCTCCGGGCCGCCCGTGGATGTCCTGGCATCTGGCTCGCTGTGGTGTGACCCCGCATCTCAATCTTCCCATGGGGTCCCCTCCCGCAGCTGTGCTTCCTGATTTAGGCTCCAGCATGCACTAGATTTAGCTTCATCCAGGGGAGAGCACACATTCCATATATCTGGGGGGAAATGCTTGGGGTGAGGACCAGAAAGCAATTACTATTGAGAATAAAATGTGGGACGATTCTGGGACATCTGGTTCACTTTTTTTATTATGTTTATTTTTTTTACAGTAAAACCAATGTCTGCCCTGGTGGGCGCCGTAGTAGGCGGTACAACTCCCCTTACAGTAATGTCACATATTTATCCCCGGGTGTTATGGAAAAGCATGCCCGTTAGCCTGTCAAGTAGCGTCTTCCTGGCTCCGGGCGCCTCCCAACTCCGCCGCTGTGCTGTTAAGTGTCCCAGGGAACGTCACCTCAGGGTGCACTTTGTCAAGAATGCATGAAATGACCGTCTAGCCACTCAGTTCAACTTTACAGAGATGAGCGGGTAAAAGGAAAAAAAACAACCCCTTGCTAGCGTTTTATCACTCCGTTTCACACTGTATGCTATGCTATTATTTATTTAAAAGGCTGGTATGTGTGATACTTCTGCAATAAGCCCTGACCTTGAATCAGATGGCTGCGTTTCCCAGCGGCCCTGTCTGAGCCTGTCTAAGTGTGCTGTCGTGTCTGGCAGGAGAGAGCTTCCACCAGAACATCCTCATTCCCCCCCCGCCCACCCCACTCCAGCAAGGGAAAGTCAAGCAGAGCGCTCGTGTGTTCAAACAGCCACGGCGAAATAATTTGTACTTTAAAACGTTTCCACGGTCGTATATACATTTGACGATAAAGCTTCACTCATAACCGCCGAGGATACATAACACCGTCATACGGTGTGTGTCAGTGTTAAAATATGCATTATTTTCGTGGGGTAAAGAACAGAATGTGCTCCTCATGCCAAAGCTGTTATTGTCTCCTCAGATAAACCATGGGGGGAAAAAACGGAAGAAAGAGAAAATGTCCTAGACACTTTCTGTCTTAATACTATGATCTATCTTCAAGGTCAGAGGAATGTAAGAAGCAGTGCGGTCCCTCTGTAACTTACATTCCACACCTCGCTGTCTAGCCAGCCCTTATTTATTAGCAGGTTTCACACGCCGCCATATTCCATAGCCTGTGCTACGTGAGAGAAAGATGTCTAGTTCATCCTTTTTTTTCCTTCAAACCCGTGTTATTCTGCCTGTTTCCAGCACCAAGAGGCAGCCGTTGTGCTCTTCTGTGATTTGCATGACAATTGAGATAAGGCCGAATAAATCCCGCGCACTTATTTCTTCGCTAATGCCAATCTCGGGATTACACGCCATTCAGCGGGGGGGACGGCAGCCGACGAGAGGACAAGTGAGTCAGCTAGCCGAGACGCCGGCCTACCCTACCCACCAACACAGCTTCACCTACCCTACACCCACCCTGCAACGACACTCCTCCTGACAGCTATACCCACCCTGGCAACTACACCCACGACGACAACTACAGCCACCCCTAGAACTACACCCATTCAAACGACTGCATCCATCCCTCCAACTGCACTGACCCCTCCAACTACACCCACCCTAGACCAACCCCGACAACTACACTCAGCCTGACAACCACACCCACCTCGACAACTCCACCCAACCCGGCAACTACGCCAAGCCTGACAACTCAACCCACTACTCCTTAGACATCACATAATTAAGGTTTAGGATGTTGTGTGACATGTACATCGAATATTGTGCCGTGCCAAGCAAACTACAACCAATCAGGAGAGGGGAGGAAGGAGCGATGTTATCTTATTCTTCATGGCAGTTTCCAACCCCATCCTAATACGCTACACTAACCTTTATTCTATGTCTCTCTCTCTCTCTCTCCCTCTCTCTCTCTCTCTCTCTCTCTCTCTCTCTCTCTCTCTCTCTCCTCTCTCTCTCCTCTCTCTCTCTCTCTCTCTCTCTCTCTCTCTCTCTCTCTCTCTCTCTCTCTCTCTCTCTCTCTCTCGGTCTCCTCTCGCTCTCTCCCTCCCTTCTGCTCTATCTTCTCCCACCCTCCCCCTCTCTCTTGCTCTCTCCCTCTCCCTCTCCCCCCCCTCTCTCTGTCTGTCTCTTTCTCTTGCACTCCCCCCTCCCTCTCCCTCTTTCTCTCCCCCCCATTCTATCAACTCTCCTTTGGCTTCTAGAACGCTCTAAATGAAACCTCAAAGCCACATCCACAATTTAAAAAAAATGATTTTTCCATTACTGCACTGCGCTCATCAACATGCCAAGATGATTATTGCAATCATGCTGTTAAATACATTCAGCAAAGCTTATGTGATGCATTATCATCTTAAATATTATCCAATATTCCAACCCTTCCCTCAAATAAATGTGTAGTCCTATCCCATCATACACACACAGTACAAACGTAGTCTTTAATACTATTTCGACATTTAACCTTATTGCTATCCAAAGCTTTTCATATTATTTCAAGACACGCTATGAACCAGCAGTTAGGAATGTGGGCCTCTTGCTCACGGACAACGCACTCACAGGTCAACGTATGAGAGCTAACCAGTAGGCTTTCTACATTTACATTTACATTTATGGCATTTAGCAGATGCCTCCATCCAAAGCGACTGACAAGTACATTTGTCAGAAGACGATGAAACAATATATCACTGTTGGTACAGCGAGGATGTACCAAGTGCAAAAGCACTAACAATCGCTAAGTTAACACATTCCCCATATACAACAATGTATATCCCCGTAAATGTGTATTAAAGCCCTGCCCCCTCGAGCTCACCAGCGAAACACACAGGCATAAGACATTCAAAACGAACCCTAAACCTAACCCATACTGGGAAATAGCGTAACAGTTACCGGTAACAAATTAACTTCTGGGGACCAGGGTAGGTGTATCCAGTCTGCAGCCACACCACCATGCTACCATTTAGACCAAATGGGATTCCAGTTTCTCCAAGAGCCGGTTGTTGTTCCTCCTCGCCCCGCTCCCAGTAACCCAGAGGGCTGCTGATGCTGTCTCTCCTCTGTGGCTTTCGTCTTCCTTGCCAGACGAAGAAATCTGAAAAAACACACACTCCGACATCAATGGGGATACAACAACATCACTTAAGTTAATCGCTCACATTGTAACACATCATCATGGATTTTCTTTGAGGGTTTAACGTGTGAAGACTCCAGGTTCCTGGTTGTTGTTGTTGTTGATGTTGTTGACGTGGACAGACAGCGCTTTACCCCTGGCTAGAGCCAGCCTCACCGCACGCTCCTGAGGACAAGAAATCTAGAAGGAAAAGTTCAAGAGAGGAAGAAAAACAGTTCAAATTCAATTATCCGTGCAGCCGTCCTCTCCGTGTTTCGAGGCTGCGCTGAAAGAAACTATGCAGGCATGAAATGTTCCTAATGAAAGCCGCCTGTTCCTGACCTCTTGTTTTTGAGGAGAATCAGAGACGAGATCAACGAGAAGAGGAGCAGAGAGGCCAGCGGTCGGTTCTGTCTTTTCCACAGCCAAGACAGTATCTCTCTCTTTCTGCCTCTCTGTCTCTCCCTCTCCCTCTCTCTCTCTTTCTCTCTCCCTCACCCTCTCTTTCTCTCACCCTCTCTCTCACTCTCTCTTTATATCACTATCTTTCCCTTATTCTCAATCATCTCTCCCTCCATCCCTCTTTCTCTCTCTCTCTTTATCTCTGTCTATCTCTCTTTGTCTATGCATCTCGCTCACTTTCGGTTACTATCTCTCTCTCCTTCTTACAGACAATCTCTCACTCTATCGCTCTCCCTCTCTTTATCGCTCTCCCTCTCTATCGCTCTCTCTCTCTCCGTCTCTCTCTCTCTCTCTCTCTCTCTCTCTCTCTCTCTCTCTCTCTCTCTCTCTCTCTCTCTCTCTCTCTCTCTCTCTCTCTCTCTCTCTCTCTCTCTCTCTCTCTCTCTCTCTCTCTCTCTCTCTCTCTCTCTCTCTCTCTCTCTCTCTCTCTCTCCGTCACTCTCTCTCTCTCTCCCTCTCTCTCTCTCTCATCTCTCTCTCTCCCTCTCTCTCCCCCTTTCTATCTCTATCTCCCTCTCCCTCTCTCTCTCTCTCTCTCTCTCTCTCTCTCTCTCTCTCTCTCCCCCTCTCTCTCTCTCTCCCTCTCTCTCTCTCTCTGTGTCCCTCCCTCTCTCACTCTGGCTTCCTGACCTTCCAGCGGTGAGTTTTTATAAAGTATTTTATAGTGCGGAGGAACGGGGCGGTGGGAGGGGGTGTGGGGGGTGGTGGGAGTTTACACGTACGCCAACAATAAGCACGACGGGAGCAACGCTTCGGCGGAGCTCCCCGTCGCCACCTGCGGCGCTGACGACAGCTACGGCAGCGACCCGGGGCTCCTGCGCTGTCGTCTGGTGTGAGCTTTGTTTGTGTTTGACACGGCTTCTCGTTAGCGGCGCCGCGGCGCCGAGCAGGGCCAAGGGGCATCGGCTCGTCTCCCGTCAGGGTGGGCTCCCACCTCCGGGGCCCTGTGGAACTGTGAGGTTCGGTTCCTCCGACTGGTGGGACTAAAAAAGGGGGCAGCCATGGAGCAACGCCATGTACCGCACGCCAAGCTTGTGTCTGTTTGTGTTTGTTTGTGTGTGTGTCAGTGTGTGTGTGTGTGTGTGTGTCGGACCTCGAAAGGGTTGGAGATAGCATTTTTTTTTGAGGGGATGGGGGGGGCAATAGGAACCATGTTGCTAGTGAGGATGAGGGATGGACTCATCCCCCTCTCCCTTCCATCACTTAGGATATTGATGCAGCCATGGGTTTGATTCCCCACCATTCCTCCCTCTTTTGCTCCGTGGTCCACAAACTCCACAAATCTGTGGAGAGCGTTTTTGCTCGCTGGTTTGAAAGCGGGGGGGGCGGCGTATGCGAGCAGAAGGGCGGGACTAGGCACTGGGTTTGCTGGTCTTGCACCTTAACTGCGGACGTGTACAACGTTCAGGTTTCAAGTCGGAGGAGGTCAGCGCTCCCCCCGTCACCCCGGCTCCAACCGCTTGCGGTGAAGTGGAGCTCATACCAGCCTCATTCGGAAACCACCTTATCTTTCTCAATGTCTGTATTTTTGGGCTCATTCTGAGCCAGCAAAAAAAATATGAAAAGCTTGGAAAGGAGGGAGATGGAGTGTTTGGCCTGGGGGAATGTTTAAATCCCGTCTCTGGGTGTGCGAGGGGGGAGACGTGTTGGGGGGGGGAGACGTGGTGGGGGGGGGGAGAGCGCTCCTGTGGATCCCAAGAGTAAAATAGACTTTTATTTTGGAGTGTGGCTTTCACAGCAGCGCTGTGTTTGCAAATGGTTCCACACATAAGCGGTACGAAGCTACTTGATTTGAAAAGGGATACATTGTTTTGGGACACAGACAAATCCTCTATTTGTCGACCGTTCGAAAGCAAGACACGGAGAAGGGAGGAGAGGAGAGAGACAGATTTCGAGAGAGAGAGAGAGAGAGAGAGAGAGAGAGAGAGAGAGAGAGAGAGAGAGAGAGAGAGAGAGAGAGAGAGAGAGAGAGAGAGAGAGAGAGAAAGAGGAGAGGGCAGAGGGAAGGGCGGGGGAATTACCCAGCCGGCACCAGACTTTATTAGTGGTGTCCCAGAAATGTGACCACCTCTCAGAAGGCGGCCGTAGAGTTTCCTGTTCCTCCTCATAGGAGGCTCGGACAGACACGAGGGTACCGCTACTCTGGGATTCAGATAAACTCGTTTTAACGACATACGCTTCATTTACACACTGTTCATTTGTAATTGAAAAA
>OLKM01000454.1:180222-189797 GCA_900291075.1 Melanogrammus aeglefinus | reverse complement strand
TGGACATCTCTGTTATGTGTGTGTGTGTGTGTGTGTGTGTGTGTGTGTGTGTGTGTGTGTGTGTGTGTGTGTGTGTGTGTGTGTGTGTGTGTGTGCGTGCGTGCGTGTGTGTGTGTGTGTGTGTGGAGATGCATTTGCATCCATATTTGTTTAAGCAATATTTGTATGAGGATGTATAAAAATCAAATAACTACATTTCTAAACCTCAACATAATAAGACAACAAAAAATTCTAAGTAAGTGAGGAAAGGTCAGAAGTAACAGTCTGTTGTGAATAGCAGATCATCTGGAACCATCCTAATCCAGATGATGGACGAGGCTTCCTTTCAGTCCTGACGTCCCGTCATGTGGTGGTGAATGATGAGGTCACCTGGGGGGCAACACACACTAGTCTGAGGCTAGTGTGATCATAATACTGCTACATCTATGGTATATATGGCTATGTTATTTACTGGGGTGTAACAATTCACCAATACGGATCGGTAACCAGTTGGATTAACAAAGATGCGACTACATCGATACGTGGGCCCCTGAATTGATTTAAAAGGACCAAGAATCGGTTGATGCGCCGATTTAATCAGTTGAGTGAAGCTGACAGGGTGTATCATCATGTTGGGTGACTTCACTTCTGCTGGTGTTTGAAGCGAGATCCCAAACAAACAGCCATCTTCCCCCTCTCTTCCTTGTTAAGTGCATCCAGTAAAAACTATCATGAACTCAGCGCAGAACCCCACACCACTCTCCACTGGCCCCCCCCCCTAAACAACGAGCAAGAAAAGGATAATTTCCGCTGTTTGCTCGAACCGCTAGGCATAGCTTACTTTGAGGTTAAAGAAGGAGCCGACATGCAAGTTTTTATACCCGTGATTTTTGGTATACTATTTTATCATGGAGGGAGTCAAATTTTAGGAAAGAAAATCTGTCAGATGAAAATAATGAGATATTTTTTGTTTGGACTAGCTATAGACTATAGGCCTACATTTTTGATGTGGTTCTGTAGTGTGCATGTGGCTTCATTTTGTACCAATCAGATCGCTCAAAATAAATATTATTGTTGTCTATATATTTTGAGCGATCTGAATGGTCAAAAAAAAGATAGTTTGAATTAAACAAATATTAAGTGTATCTATCAGATGGCATCATATCTCATCAAACCACACCAAATTGTTAAAACATTGAATCGAATCGCTTTGAATCGTTCCATCTTAAAATGTATCGTCCCTGAATCGAATCGTACCGCATTGATCTAGATACTTATCGGATCGTCTTATGAAGGAGAGATCCACACGCATATTATTTACATAAATAAAAGCTCTATAAGATCAATGATGTCCAGCAAATGCCAAAATAATTGGTCGCTCTAGTTTCAAATAATCGTTCCCCTCCACAGTAACATTGTCTCTCATGGGTTTGTTTCGTATTATATGTCATTATGTTTCATAAGATTCTCACAGTGAAACACCACATTTATTACTTGCACACAGATGGTGTTTCCATTTCACGCTGCGTCGATCCAAGTCCCTCTGGTAGGTCCAAAGTCTTCCCTTTAGTGCCTCATCATCATGGTCCCTTCCTCCCTCGACCTCCACCAGTGTTCTGGAGACACAGGAGAGACCAACACCTTCAGGGAGAAGTTTCGGGGGTCCTGGTAAGGCAAGGTTTAACACAGCACATTTTGTGGCCCAATCCTATTTCTACCCCTTACCCCTTCCTTCCCCTTCCCCTTCCCCCTCTCCCTTGTTTTGAAGGGGTAAGGAGAAGGGGAAGGGGAAGGGGTAAGGGGAAGGAGAAGGGGAAGGAGAAGGGGTAAGGGGTAGAAATGGGATTGGGCCTTTGTATTTGTTTGTGTGTATGTGTGTGCATGTGTGTGTGCGTGACATGGCCATTATATAAGTAAATAACTCGTAAATGTCCCTGGAGAGGAAGAACCGACCACCTCAGCCCCCTCTGGCTGCTAGCCCTTCATTAGCCGCTAAACGCCGGCGGCGGCCCGGATGGGAGGAGACACAGAGCAGGTTAGCGCTTGTCCCTCCGGCGACTCTACTTCCGTCCGTCTGTCCCTCGACTCCCAGGAACAGGTGCCGGCCCCAGACCCGGCTCTGGCGCTGAGGGCTGTCTGTCTGTCTGTCAGAAAAAAATCAAGGAAATAAAGGAAAGAATGAAGAAAAAAAAACCTCTGCTCTGAAAAAGATAAATGAGCATCAGACAGGCCATCTCCTGGAAGCGAAGCTCCCCTCTTCCTCCTCATCCTCCCCCCTTCCTGTCTCTGATTAGGTTGTGCCCCCCCCCCCCCGTTTCTGCACCTGCCCTCCTGCCTTCCTTCCTGCCCTCTGCCCTCCCCCCCACAACCAACACACTCACTCCCTTATCAAGCTTGCACTTCCAAATTCAGAATTGAAGGGGGTATCCCCCCCTCTCCCCCCTTTCTCTCTCTCTCTCTCTCTCTCTCTCTCTCTCTCTCTCTCTCTCTCTCTCTCTCTCTCTCTCTGGTTGGTTCTCCCATCTCTTCTGTGTGTGTGTGTGTGTGTGTGTGTGTGTGTGTGTGTGTGTGTGTGTGTGTGTGTGCGTGCGCGTGCGCGTGCGTGTGCGTGTGCGTGTGTGTGTGTGTGTGTGTGAGCTCTCCTCTTTCCCACAGCTCCTCCATTAGGACATCTGCATGCAGGACTCTCTGCTGTCGCCTGGCTGAGGAGGAACAGAGGGAGCAGCTGTTCCCTCTTTGGTAACATCGGTGTTACTGTGTGGCGTGCATAGGCTGGCGGGTGGTGTGCTTGGATTAAGAACTACACCTTTAGGTTCACTGTGTTTGAATACAGTGTCTGTCAGTAGTTGTAATTTACCCGTGTTCATTCAAACTCTACGGTAGAAAAATCAAAAAAATGGTGTGTTTGTTTTGGGGTCCCATTATAATGTGTTCATGGTATAATTACATATTGTATTGTGTTAAAAGAACAGCCAGTCTCAGTGTCCTTGACCCGAGTGAAACGCATTCCGTTCTTTGTGAAAATTGGCTTCGGTAGCGGGCTAACGCCCAGCGCTAACACCCAGCGCTAATGCCCGCTGCTGTTCTGGCTCTGTCTTGATGTGGTGCCCAACAGGCGGGTCGGGGGCCATTGGAGGGCAGTGTCGGTCCTGCCTCCTCCCAGCAGGGGTCTTCCTGCCCCCAGCCGTCCTCCGGCTCAGGCCTGAGCCCCTTGTGTACAAAGACCATCCACCTTCTCATGTCTGGCCTGTACCATTGACTCCACAACACCATACTCTACGCCCCCCAACCCCAACCTACACCCCCACCCTACCCCCCCATCACCCTACACCAAACCACCACACAACCCCAGCTTACATCCCGCCATACAGCTCCATCCTACACAAAACCACCATATAGCTCTGCCCTGCACCCTCTCCCCACACATACACCCCAACCTCCCCACCATACGGCCCCACAACCCTACATTTACACCCCAACCCTACAGCACCCTCACATACAGCTCCAGCCCTACACCACCCTACACTTCCCCTCTCTATCTCTTTTGTGCCCCACCCTTCTTCACCAGGGGAGCACTTCTACTGCTGTGGCTCTTATGGATACTTTAACGTAGACAAAGTAGACACAAACCTCCTTTCTTAGTGTGTGTGCGACTGTGTGTGCATGCCTCTTTTTGCATCTGTGTGTGGGTTTGTATGTGAATGTGTGCGTGTGTCTTTGAGTGTGAATGGCTGTGTGTGTGTGTGTGTGTGTGTGTGTGTGTGTGTGTGTGTGTGTGTGTGTGTGTGTGTGTGTGTGTGTGTGTGTGTGTGTGTGTGTGTGTGTGTGTGTGTGTGTGTGTGTGTGTGTGCCTGTGCGTGCGTGTGTGTGTGTGTCTGACAGTTCCGGAGACGGGTCCAGGGCAGGATGTTGTGATAAGGGCTTGAGCTGCAGGCGGTTGATAAGTGACTTCCACTGCAGTTATCTGAGACATCTCGCTATGTGTGTGTGTGTGCGCGTGCATGAGCGTGTTGTGTGACTGTCTCACCTGTGAGTGTTTACCCTGATTCAATATGGGTGCTTTGTGAACATAACTTCAGCTTGCACTGAACTTTTGTGTTAGTCAGTTGTTGTTTTTTTCTGGATGATGTGTGACAGTTATAACCGGTAGCAAAAAAAGGTATTGAGGAGAAAAATATGTATTCTTAAAAAATTGTTGATCGACAATAAGTAGGCAGGCACATTGAACGGATCAATCACTTGTAGCTATGAGTTTCCTCAGGACTGCTAATGGTGAATCCGTAGGATTTTAACAGCTTCTCTCCGGGAATGCCTTCAACAACAAAGCCAGTGTATTTATCCTCCAAAGGCTCTGTCTCCCATATGCCCAAACCAGTTCCGCTGAGTGACTCCTCACAAAACAGGCTGACACACTTGTCATACCGGCGCAGTCGTTGTCAATGGAATGCACCATTTGGTTGGTAGTTTGTCCGTCCGCTCATGGTGACGATGTAAATCAAATTCTTTGGCCTAAATTTTGTTTTTTTGGGGGTGTTTTGACTTTTTGGTCCTACTGGGTGTGTGGCAGGATGTCACTCAGGAATAAACAATGCATCCCTTCCGTTCCAGTTCCCTAGCACGGTGAGCGTCGGGCTCCTGTGTGCGGCTGAGGCCCCTGAACGACTAGCGGCTGAAGAGAACAATGCAATCCCTTCCGTTCCAGTTCCCTAGCACGGTGAGCGTCGGGCTCCTGTGTGCGGCTGAGGCCCCTGAACGACTAGCGGCTGAAGAGGAGGATTAATCCAAACAATGGATTGAACCCTTTTGCTGTTTTTTGGTTTTATGTTTGTCTCCTTCTTAACAACTTGTTTCTCTCGGCAAACAGACAAAATTTGGTGTTTTGTGTGGGAATCGACCTGTTCTTCATCACCACCATCATCATCATCATCATCATCATTCATCATCATCATCATCACCATCATCGTTGACCAGAGTGATTGTTTATTCATGTGTCAGAATGATTAACACTTACAGTGATTACAGTACCATAGTATCACTTCTGCTTATACATGTTGTTTTATTGTGTAAATTGTGTCAAACTCCCCTTATCTTTCAGGACACCTCCAGCTCCATTTCTTTCATTGCTGCCTCTGCTTCTTGCTCTCATTTCGAGTCCAGATGAATTTTAACGATCATCTAAGTTTCGATACATTTCATACGGACCTAACCTTAATTTGCGAACGAGCTGACTGTCGCCTTGCAAGGTTGACTCCGCCGTCGGTGTGTGTGAATGTGTGTATGAATGGTTGTAAGTCGCTTTGGATTAAAGCTCCTGCTAAATGCCCCAAATGTAAATGCAGTTACTCTGATGAAGCCGATGTCAAATACGATAGAAAATGAATTGTTTAATTTTAGTTTTGTTTGCTTTAAACCTGTCAGTTATATTAATCCCTCAAGAGGATCTTTTTTCTTTATTACAATTTCTATTTCAATGTAGACGGGACATGCAGTGAGCAGTGTTACATGAAGTTGTGGTATATGGATCTGTCTGTGTGTGTGTGGATAGTTTTTGTGTAAGTAGATAGTGATGTGTGTGTGTGTGTATATACAGTGCTGTGTTGTGTGTGTACAGTTTAGTGTTCTTTGTCTTCGTGTTTGTGTTTCTCAGAGGGAGGCTGGCGATTGGATCTTCTTCATGTCCTCTTTCAGCCAAGGAACGAAGCCTTGCTGCAACAATGTTCCCATGTAACCAGAGAACACACACACACACATACACACACACACACACACACACACACACACACACACACACACACACACACACACACACACACACACACACACACACACACACACACACACACACACACACACACACACACACACACACACACACACACACACACACGCATGCATACACACACAAGGCTTATATAGCTGCCCAAAGGTGTCCACGTTTTAGATATAATATCACATATTATTATATCATGAGAGGCGTCACATTACTGTATTCTGTATTCTGTGTGTGTGTGTGTGTGTGTGTGTGTGTGTGTGTGTGTGTGTGTGTGTGTGTGTGTGTGTGTGCGTGCGTGCGTGCGTGCGTGCGTGCGTGCGTGCGTGCGTGTGTGTGTGTGTGTGTGTGCGTCCCAGAGCCAACAAATGTACTTAACGTGTGTTGCTGCGCTTCACTGGTAACTGATGGCTTTGCGCTGCGGGTATAGCGAAAGACACACACACATGCAATCTCTCATGCACACACACGCAAACAAATACAGACACATGCCCAGCACGGCTGAAATGTTCTTTGAACGGGGTTAATTACATAGTGTCACCCAGACCCTCCCATCTCCTTGTGTCAATATGTCTGTAGCTGACAGGCTCTGAGACCCAGGGACTAATTACTACCTCTGCTCATTAGGTTGTGCCCACAGGGCTCCACAAACATACCTATTCCACTAGAAAAGCACATCTTTTGAAATTAAATAAAAAAGTATCTGGAAAGAAATTATTAATTGATATCTATAAACCCGGGGGTCCTTCCCTGTCGGTTAAGAAGAAATTCAGTTAATTAAACATAAAGTAATCTCTCTCTCTCTCTCTCTCTCTCTCTCTCTCTCTCTCTCTCTCTCTCTCTCTCTCTCTCTCTCTCTCTCTCTCTCTCTCTCTCTCTCTCTCTCTCTCTCTCTCTCTCTCTCTCTCTCTCTCTCTCTCTCTCTCTCTCTCTCTCTCTTTCTCTGGCTCTGCTTTACCCTAAAGATGCAGCAGAATCCATGAATGCTTTTGAAGTTATTGTCAGCAGAGGCTTCCAGTGATTTTTATATATATATATATATATATATATATATATATTATATTATATATATATAATATATTATATATATATAATATATAATATATATATATATACACAGAAATACAAGGTGGGGTAGTGTCTTAGGACCTGATCTTGAGTTGTGTCTTTGGACCTGAGGTGGGGTAGTGTCTTAGGAACTGAGGTGGGGTAGTGTCTTTGGACCTGAGGTGGGGTAGTGTCTTAGGAACTGAGGTGGGGTAGTGTCTTAGGAACTGAGGTGGGGTAGTGTCTTTGGACCTGAGGTGGGGTAGTGTCTTAGGACCTGAGTGGGGTATGTCTTTGGACCTGAGGTGGGGTAGTGTTTAGGAACCTGAGGTGGGGTAGTGTCTTAGGAACTGAGGTGGGGTAGTGTCTTAGGACCTGAGGTGGGGTAGTGTCTTAGGACCTGAGGTGGGGTAGTGTCTTTGGACCTGAGGTGGGGGGCTTCAGCTGCCCAACACACAGGACTCAGGGTGCAGGATTGTTTATGAGGCAATAGCAACGTAACATTCAACAATATTTAACTCCCCGAAATACACGGCCTGATAATGTCGGCAACTGCAACTGAAATATTTAGAAGTGAGCGATGGAAAAAAAAAAAAGACAGAAATAACGAGATGCCTCAGAACCTCTGCTACTGTCACGTTCAACATGCTGCTGAAGTGCTCCTTTATCTCATTTTTCCTGGCTGCAAACGCTCTGAGCTGATGAGCAAAGTTTCACTTATTTACATTGGCTGTCAGCCTCGTTGCCACAGCAGACTCATCCAGGAGAGATGTGATCGGCATGCTGAGGTGGAATCATCCGCTCGTTTCTCCAGTGGAGATGCTGGATGGGTTTTAAATAGCGGACTAAGAGCCCTGGGAGACAGGCCAGGCTTAAGGCTTAAGGTCACAACTCAGGATCTGCAACTCAGGATCTTTAGTTTGTTAAGTCATCGCTGACACGTCTGGCCATCTTGGTTTTCTGTATTTTCTTGTGAGTTTAAAGTGGCTGTATATTTGTGTGTTTGAAATGCCGTCAGCTAATTGTGAGGGAAATGCACTGTGAGAAAGCTCTTGCAAGTTGACTGCGACTGGCTCTTTTTGATGAAATCTAGATTTTAGACTGCTCCCGGCTCATTGCTGACCATCAAAGTGTCCTCTGATTGGTTCGGGGACTCAATATGGCCTGTTGATCAATGAAGTGCGAATATAACACTTCTCAAAGGCTGTGGGGAGCAGGGAGGTAGGGGACTGATTTTTTGTTGTTGTTTATTTTCTAAATCCAGCTCTCTTCTTTTTTTTCAGCTCTCTCTTTACAACTCTGGAATCGTACCTACAGCAGCTTAACGTGTGGATACGTGTGATAATGGTACGCCCAATTCACGGTGTGTGTGCATTGCCTTAGTGATCCCTGTGTCAGCTGTACGACAGCGGCGGTAATCCGTGTTTACCTCAGGTGCTAGTCAGGCTGCGGTGAGGTGGTTCCCCCCAGCATCCCGGCGCCAGTAGATTACCAGAGGAAAGCACAATCAAGCCTTGCAGAGAACAGTTCCACCACACTCACAATCAAAGCAAAAAATTACACTCTCATCGCCAAGAAAAAAAAAAGGATATCTGAGACTAGAGAATGTGTTCTTGGAGGATACTGTCACAGACAACAAACACTTATTTTGAAAAAAAAACAACTGTATTTTGAGGTAGGCCTATCTTTATTTATTTTCTTTCCCTCCCTCCTTTCCTCCCTCCCTCGTGAATGAATCTAGCTTTGCTCTCTTGCTATCTGTTGTTGGCACACCACTACCACAAGCCCCATCATAACAGGAGTTAGAGAGTATGGTTATAACCCTATCCTCCAATATGGAGCTAACACTATCCTCCAATATGGAGCTAACACTATCCTCCAGTATGGAGCTAACACTAGCCTCCAGTATGGAGCTAACACTAGCCTCCAGTATGGAGCTAATACTAGCCTCCAGTATGGAGTTAACACTATCCTCCAGTATGGAGCTAACACTAGCCTCCAGTATGGGGCTAACACTAGCCTCCAGTATGGAGCTAATACTAGCCTCCAGTATTGAGCTAACGATCCTCCAGTCTGAAGTTAACGTGATCCTTAATGCACTTTCCCCAGAGAAAGACAGATAGTGAGCCTCTGTGTTCCTGTGTGTGTGTGTGTGTGTGTGTGTGTGTGTGTGTGTGTGTGTGTGTGTGTGTGTGTGTGTGTGTGTGTGTGTGTGTGTGTGTGTGTGTGTGTGTGTGTGTGTGTGTGTGTGTGTGTGCGTGCGTGCGTGCGTGCGTGTGTGTGTGTGTGTGTGCTTATCATGTGAGAAAGAAGACGTCTAGTGTCTAGTGTGGGAACTATCAGGATGAATGACTTGTGCAGCAGAGCTGTACAAGGGCAGGGATGAGTAACCACAATGACGGCAGTCTCTCTGCGGAGGTCTCTGATTGCGGACTTAAAGTAGACTAAACAGAGCTTCACCATCTGTGTGCGTTTGTGTTTATGTGTGTGCGTACGTGTTTTTTTTGTCAGTGTTTGAGCTGTGATGGGAGGTTACAGGTGATGGCCTTTCTCAGTAAGTGCCTTGTTGTGTATGTGTGTGTGTGTGTGTGTGTGTGTGTGTGTGTGTGTGTGTGTGTGTGTGTGTGTGTGTGTGTGTGTGTGTGTGTGTGTGTGTGTGTGTGTGTGTGTGTGTGTGTGTGTGTGTGTGCTTGTACATGCTTCTGCGCTGGGCATTTTTGGTAAATATATTTGAGTATTTCTCGTGTATGCTTCTGTGTGTGTATTTTGCTTGTGTGTG
>OLKM01000454.1:170222-175222 GCA_900291075.1 Melanogrammus aeglefinus | reverse complement strand
TGGCCAAAATCACTATGTCAGGGTGGGGGTTGCTGAAGAAGTGCATTTCTCCTCCTCCCTCCAAGATCTGTTGCTTCAGCTGCGAGGTTGATGTTACCGTTGATGCTCTCTGTCCTCTCCAGCTGCTGCAGTATAGATACAGTTTACGATATAATATATATTACTATCAACTATATTATATACACTGTATAGTTTATACTATATAGAATATGCTATATGTTAAAGTGTATAGGCCTACTACATAGAAAATGCTGTATATTTTAAAGTGTACACAATATAGTTTAGCCTATGTTATATATATTTATAGTTTATTTACAGTACACTGGAGCATTAATGTAGCCTAACTTACAGGCCTATGTGACAAGCGGGTGTTTTAGTGAGTAGGCCTACACACACTCCGGAAAAAAAAGTTATTACCGGTTAAGAGGGCCTGTTTTTACTGTGTAAAGGTTTAACCGGAACAATTTTCACTATGTGTACTTTTTACAACTCTCTTATCTTAGAGCGGTACTATTATGAGGCGTCTATAACAGTTGCTGTCCTTTGAGTTTGTAAAGCAACATATATTGTGGCCTGCTCCTCGCCGCATACATAAGCACGTATTAATTGCCATTCACACAATCAGGGGGGTTATTTCTCCGGAAGGCCTACATTCCTGAGCCTGTATTTTGTGATTGAGAATGTCCTTTTGGTAAACTTTTTCGTATTTTGTCTTTAATAAAATGAGCACTTTCGATTCAAATTTTAGAAGAACACTATTTTTTTTACTTTTTGAAGTTTACCTTGAAAAGGTCCTCTCAAACGCATGTAACCCAAAGCCCCACATTGATCTACCAGGCGGAAAAATACTAAACCTGATATCTCACACAAGCATTCGTCAAAATCATAACTGGCATCCCTGCGAAGGTCTGTCAGAGATGTTAACCTTTCCCCGGATCTGGTTGATCTGTTGTCCTTGCGATGGGGATCCAGTTGCCTTTTTGGCTGTCCTTCCGCTGAACCTAGCATGTCAAGGTGTGTTACGGACAGGAGACGGGCCGTGTGAAAGCAGGTCCTCCCACGGAGATTGCGTTTTCATCAGTTATTTCAGCTGTTTCTTCAGGCATGAGGCATGTGCTGTTGCTGCGCATATGCTCAGAAGACCCACGGATCGTTAACCATTGTTACGGAGATTACTCATGATGTCTTGATATTTTCCATATTAAAGTAGGATATACATACTGTATATTTAATTGAGATAAACAGTCTGGCCTTTAATGTCTCTGAAAGTAGGCGTCATATGTGTAAACGCACTTAATGTACACACTTATTTTATATTATACTGGCACTTGGCAATGGCACTTAAAATAGTACTTAGTGTACACGGGGAATGGGTTGACCTAGCAATAGTATGTTCTTGGCACTTGTTTCTATGAATATTTTTACTGTATCGACAACGATATATAGGATTTTCACTTTCTTGTGACAAATGTCCTTATTGTAAATTGCTTTGGATTAAAGTGCTATAAAATCATAATTCTCTATACAAAAACTGAGGATGAATGAGTGAGTGTCTGGGGTGTACAACACAATGCATGCATTATTTATGGAAGTCAATTACTGTCATTTTCTGACAGCATCAACAATGAGGTGGCTGATTCAATAACTATGGATGTGTGTGTGGTAAGCTGACAGTTCCAAAGGTCATTGACTTACTTGAATAACAAAAATGCTCTTACATTGCGCTGCCAATGAAATAGAAACCTGTGGAGCATCTACTTGGAAACAGATTGTTGGTGACATTGTGGCAGGTCAGGACATGTTGAAGACTTACCGGGGGGGGGGGGACAGAGGGGCGGGGGAGAGAGAGAGAGGGATATACAGATAAGGAGAGAGAAAGAGATGAAGAGAAAGAGAGGGAGAGAGAGAAAGAGGGAAAGAGGGGGAAGAGAGAGAGAAAGAGTGAGGCAGGGGGGAGAGACAGGGAGAGATGGAGAGAGCGAGAGAGAGAGAGAGAGAGAGAGAGAGAGAGAGAGAGAGAGAGAGAGAGAGAGAGAGAGAGAGAGAGAGAGAGAGAGAGAAGAGAGAGAGAGAGAGAGAGAGAGAGAGAGAGAGAGAGAGAGAGAGAGAGAGAGAGAGAGAGAGAGAGAGAGAGAGAGAGAGAGAGAGAGAGAAAGAGAGAGGGGGGGAGCAAAAACAATACAGACATGTTGAGAGCGCATTTCTTCAACTGGGAGTGTAAGCGATTTTCACCCTTATTTAACCTTAAAATAACCTTCACCCGATGGTATTGTGTGACGCAGTGTGTCTGAGCTATTGGTATGGCTGTGATTGGCAGCAGCATATGCAGGGTGAAATGGTCTGCTGGTCTTTGGAGGGTACAAGCCGACCAGGCAAGGCTGGGATGAACGGGGGATCCAGAGCAGATGACAATAAGGACCATATGGAACCTGATGCAACCATTCATCATTGTCTGTCCGAGTGCAGGTTTGGTTATCAAATACCTTACTGTATTAATCTGACGACCATACCAAACAAAACTTATTGCAGCTGAGTTTAGTTCAACTAAACAAATTTAAACCAATCCAAGCTATAAAAATGTGTTAAATGTATCTCAGAAAGCATTAAATTGCGATGTTATGTTATTTTGTCCTGTTTATTTCCGGTTCAAGATTCAGTTAGGCTTATGTTGGTAAAGCTCGGGGGCTGTTCAGCCATATGGGCCTTATGGCTTACAGTGCATGGATCGTAGTGACAAAGGCTGTTATGACACTAGAAATAGAATAAGGAGCGTGAGGGGGGGGGGCATGACTTCTACCCTTGGCCGAGCTGCAAGGTATGTGTTAATCCCCCTGACCTTTGCAGGACTACGGAAGGACAAAGGCAGGGAGCAGCAGAAGGCTTTAGCCCGCCAAACTGATCTGGCTCCCAGTTCAGAGGAGCCTGCTCGCAGCAGCGGAAACCGACGTAGCGCTCTCAAGGTTGCGGCTTCTGTTCAGCGGCATAGCCCCGCCGTAGAGACCCGGGTATGGCCGTACCTGGCGGGCGCTCTGAGGGAAACGTAGCCGCCGTTTAAAATGGGCACACAGCTGGATCCCTCTGGAGATACTTTTCAAAATAATATTTCATATTTTTTATTTTTAAACAGAAGCTGATGCATTTTTTCCGTAACAGCTTCTGACAGCAAGTCGTTTTGTTTTTTTTCTTACGACTCAGTAGTTACTAGGGTTTCTGAGGGCAGCGTGTGATGGGGTTATTCTGCGTTCCCGTGACTCCCCTGGATTCAAGAGACCAGGGCGCTTCTGGTCAGCCTGTGTCCCTCTTTGAAGTCGCTGGCGGTAGCAGAGCGATGACGTGTGGAAGACAGATAGAACAGCAGCTTGTCAGCAACACATGTGCCGCCCGCAACCAAACACACAAGACGATAAGTAGGTAGCAGCCCGGGTAGTCACGGCTAAAGACAGTTATACCAGCTCTCTGCATACCCTGCTACAGCCCCAATGGAAAGGTTCACATTACTGCAACAAGCCTCTTTTTGAGTGGTAGCTTCACTAGCTTCGAGCTCTGGCGGCTGTCTGTCTGTCTCTCTGCCTCTTTCTCTGTCTCTCTCTCTCGCATTCTCTCTTTCTTTTAACTCTGTTTTTCTCCCTCTCTCTCTCACTTCCTCTCTTTCTCTCTCTGTCAAACTTCACTGTTCCTATGAGCACACACACAAACAGATCCAGATCCTTCCACATCATGGCTGCCTCACCCCGCCCCCCCCCTCCCCTCTCCCCCCCCTTCCATCCCCGCCCAGCCAGCCATCGCTTACAGAGCCCCCCGTCCTGTGTGAGGTTAGAACGCTGACGCCAATCAGGCAACGCGCTCTTGTTTCCCTAGTCATCACCGGAGATCTACTTATCAACTGGCCTGCCTCACTGGGAACCCCCCCCTTCTCCACCACCACCAACGATTCCACCCTAGCCTCCCATCCCCGCCTTAACCACCACCACCACTCACCACCACCACCACCACCACCACCCACCACCACACCACCACCACCACCACCCACCACCACCACCACCACCACCACCAACCACCACCACCCTGATTATGCTAAACCACAGGGCTGTTTACCTTGGATTGCAATCAGCACACCGGCGGCCCTACCAGCTTCCATTAAAGGAGTGCTCTGTGGCGGCGGGCTCTGCCCTGTGAAGTGGGCGACCAGCACCGAGCGGGCTGCCAGGCCCAGATAAAAGATGAATTATAGATACTTCGCCCCGGGGGGCCCCCAGCGTGGAGGTGGGTTAAGGTGGTGGTGGTGGGGAGGGTAGTGGTGTGTTTGTGTGGGGAGGGGGGGAAGTAAGGGTTTGGAGGCCAATGCTCGGGTAACGAATCCCTCAGGCGGTACTCTGGAAGGTGAAATGGATTTATATCGATGGAGCGAAAGAGGATAAATCATGGTCGGAAAAAAAAGGGGGTTTTCGGTGGGGAAAGGGGGCTGGTGAAGGGGATAGCACGCTAGCAGGCGTAGGCAGCTCTAGCACGTCGCTTTATAGTGTCGTACCCCTGTGTGTATGGAGGCTCTCCGACAGCACCGAGACCTGGAGCAGCACCACGCCATCGCGCCACGCGCGGCCCACGCCTTTTCGGAGAGCTCTGGAGGAGGGCGAGGAGCAGTGTAACTTTCAAACGCGTTCGCTCTGGTGGAGCGCTGACGAGGGCGACAGCACTTGCTCCGTTTTCAAGAGGGTTAGAGGACGTCTGCCAGTTCAAATGCAGGAACAGCCCCCAGGCTTCTGTTGCTAACACGGCGAACTCCTCGTGCTGTCACTGAGAATCGAGGATGTTTGATATCCTGGGTTGTTTGGGTTGGCATGCCTATGCTGTGATATGTATGTAGGAGTGAGCCGTGAGATGAATGAAATGTGAAGCTCTCGATTAGAGAGTGGTTTTCACAGATCAGATCGAAGAGTAAGGATCAATGGAACTATGGTAATTCGCTGTCTTATGAGGCGTTAACACACTTGTCATGAACT
>OLKM01000454.1:167050-170197 GCA_900291075.1 Melanogrammus aeglefinus | reverse complement strand
GGGGAAGTAAGGGTTTGGAGGCCAATGCTCGGGTAACGAATCCCTCAGGCGGTACTCTGGAAGGTGAAATGGATTTATATCGATGGAGCGAAAGAGGATAAATCATGGTCGGAAAAAAAAGGGGGTTTTCGGTGGGGAAAGGGGGCTGGTGAAGGGGATAGCACGCTAGCAGCTCGCGTGTCGTCCCGTGAATTATACAAACGGTTCAAGAGAGTATTTAAGATGCGTCAGGGTCAAGGGTTTTCCGTGTTGGGATGGTATTATAATTGCAGAGCAGTGTAACTTCAAACGCTTCGCTGTGGACCTGAGAGGGCGACTAGCACGCTCCCTTTAGAGGGTTAGGTGCGATAACTTGAGTTCAATGCAGGACAGCCCAGGTTCTGTTGCTAAACGCACTCCTGTCTGTCTGAATGAGGATTTGATATCCTGGGTTTGGTTGGCATCATCCAAATATTATGTAGATGAGAGTGAATGAATGAATGGTGAACTCTCATTAGAGAGTGGTTTTACAGATCAATGAAAGTAAAATATGAACCTATGTAATTCTTCTAATGAGCGTTAACCATTGTTGAACTCTCATTAGAATTACAAAGGTTCATATTTATGGTTTTACTTTGATTGATTGGCCGCTGTGTTTGTGGAGCCAATTAACTGAAATACATGGATTCCTTCAAATCCACATGCATACAAATCAGTCCGATTACAGCTAAAAGAAATATTTTAACAAGACAATATGGTCAGAGAGACAAAGATAATATCACCAAGGGCCCATATGTTTTGCTCTGGAATGTCTGAAACAACATGTTCATCATACTTCGCCCGTAGGGATGTTTTGATTTCAATACAGTTATAGAAGGATTGCGCAAATCTTTGAAAAAGTTGTTTTCCTTTTCTTTTGTCCCATATGCACCATAGACCGTTTCTGACCTTTACAGCAGACAGAGAGCTTGAGAGAGCAAAAACTGTTTCTTTTATTATCTCCGACAGGAAAGATTAAATGTCCTCCATCCAGTTTGCATAACAACAACAGCAACCACAGTCTGAGCGCCAAACGGCGTGGAAGAATGACATTGTTCAGAGTTTGGATAAAGACCATATTGGTATTTTTGGACGGCCACCATATGGATGCGCACTGTCTCAGGCTGTGACTTGAACTGGCACACTGCGTCTCATGGAGGATCAGCTCAAACAAAGGCACCAGTCGGAAAACAATAGCACACAAATAACAATACATCCACAACTCCACACATCTCTATGGCCAGAACGGGCACTTGATATGTGAAGTCATGGGGTCAGAGTGTCCTTAACCCATGCCTTTGTTCTGATAAACTCCCTGTGGTCCACAAGCCTGGCATCGCCAGCCAAGTTTTCGATTTCCAAAGGGCATGCCGCTAGACGCAATTGGATAGGCCTAGAAGCAGTCATAGTAACGGACTGGCTGACACAGCAACGGCAAAACATCTTTCAAGTGCAGTCGCTTATTCATTTATGAAACTAAACCGTGCAGTTCGCTTACTGCCTCGATAGCGTAATGATTAGACCGTTCAGCGGCAGCCATCTTTGTTGTTGTTAAATATGCCACTACAGCACTCCTCTGCATTGTCGTTGTATTTATCCAGCCTCATATTGGAGGAACGGATGTGATTGGTCTGTCTACCTCGTACTTAACAGATTTGTACCACTGTAAACACTATTATTGCCACCACCATCACCGACACTTTCATCCCCAGCACTACCACCCCCACCCCCACCACTACCATGACCAACGCCACTGTCACGTCACCATCATCACCAGCACCTGCACCACCACCCACCACCATGTGTGTGTGTGTGTGTGTGTGTGTGTGTGTGTGTGTGTGTGTGTGTGTGTGTGTGTGTGTGTACACCTAGAGTGCTCTCAGGGGCTAAGCTATCTAGGTGAGCACACAGACCCACACAAATCAAGCAGCCCAGACCGGCTTTTCCTAATCACTGCCACCTATCCCCCCCCCCCACAACCTGCACCCTCCTCTAAATCCCCCCCCCTCCGCTCAATCTCAGTCTGACAAGCTCCGCCTCCTTTGGCTCCAAATTGACAGAACCCAGCAGGCAAACAGTAAACTTTATAATTCTATGTTTTTTTGGCACAGGACCTGGCTGTAATTGCTTTCCTTTGTGTGTGCGAGATCAAAAGCCTTAAACATATGTAAACGTAGCGTATGTGTGTGCTTGTGTGTGTGTGTGTGTGTGTCTGGGGGGGGGCGTAGGGGGGGGGGGGTGCATGCAGGGAAGGAAGTTCAGAGTGAACTTGTGTTGGAGCAGGGTTCAGGTTTCAGGGTTTCATCACTGTTTAAACGAAGAGGGCGTGTAAGCAGCATGGGGCCCAGGATGGGTATCTTCTAAGCCTGGTTTGATATCAATATATATTTCATATTTTTTCCCTTTTTCTGCCTCTGCAATATATATTACACACATTTGACTCCCAATAGTACCTACGGAGATCGGTAAGGAATAGCCCAAGTCTGGCATTGGGAAAAAATATACCGTAGATTATTTCATTCCGGACCTGATTTCCTTCTAGTTGTAACTTATTTCTCTCTGTTTTAACCTTCCTAGTGCCACTTATCAAAACAACTCCACACTGGACACACTGGCACCTCCTTGGGTCCGTATCAATACACCTGCATATGACATAGTTCAACTGTATAGCGAATGTGAGATAATCTACTGGTTGCTTTCATTTCTAAAAGCTATATGTGAGACCAGGCTAATTAGCGTTTTGGCTGTTTCTTTAAAGAAAACCTGCCAGGTGTTCAGTTTTATTGTCTCTCTCTCTCATCTCTCTTGTTCTATCTCTTTCTTGTCCTGCCTCTATCTTTCTCTATGGGTTTTGGGTATGCATTGTTTGTCTGCTCTCTCTCTTCGTGCTGCTCGCGCTCTGTCGTATCTCGCTCTCATCTCTTCGTCTCTTACTCAGGATGTCCCAATATCTTCTCTCTCATCTCATCGATCCTCTCTCATTCATCCTCTCTCTCTCTCTCTCTCTCTCTCTCTCTCTCTCTCTCTCTCTGTACTCTACTGTTCTCAGAGTGTCACTTAGCGGAACCGTACTGCCAAACTCTTCCTCTGTGGCCAGAGAGTGAGGCTGTATTTGTGTTGTCTGCAGTG
>OLKM01000454.1:107050-162050 GCA_900291075.1 Melanogrammus aeglefinus | reverse complement strand
GGGAAGTCTAAATTACATCATTAAATAAACAGATTACAAGTTACTATTAGCAAGACTTTAAGTTCTGAGCACTGTTCGTAGCTCAGTATCCTCCCCAGTATTTGGAACCAAGGACTGATTAGCCCAATCTTTAAAAGTGGAAAAAATTATGACCCTTAAACTACCGTGGGATATTTGTCAACAGCAACCTCTGTATGATTTTAAATAATGTACTCCTTAATTCCCTAACGCAGTAGTTCTCAAACGATGGTACACGTACCACTGGTGGTACGCGATGCGCTATCAAGTGGTACGCAGAGGACTTAGAAAAAAAGAATCATTCGATTAGAAACAATGCTATCAAAATGGGATCATGTCCTCACTTTCTGTGAGCGTATGTGTATGTGTTTCCTTGTGTCTGTTCTAGTGCTACCACTTTGTTCAGCTGACAACAGCTAACAATGAATAATATTATTTTAAGAATAAATGTGAATAGGGCCATAGGCCTATGCTACTGTATGTTGTTATATTTTATAACATCTGTCATAATGTTGGTACTTGGGGAGACAAATAATTTCTGCGGTGGTACGCGGTATAAAAAGTTTGAGAACCACTGCCCTAACGGATATAATGCCTTACAATTAAAAAAACGGAATTGGCTCACAAATTATCATACAACAGGCAATGTATTCACACTAAGCACCCTTATTGACAACCAAACCAAAACAAAGCAAACTATTCTGCTGCTTTGTGGACCTAAAAAGCTTTCGAATCAATTTGGCACAATGAGCTGTTGTTCAAATTAATAGAAAGTAATATTCTTAAAGTTCACGCACACAAACAACAAATGTTGTTAAGAAACTGCAAATCCGGGGTGTGAGTAAGGGATGCAGCTTGAGTCTGACCCCATACAACAGAAGATACATTAACGACGTAGCAAGGACATTAGAGCAGTCTGCATCACCAAGCATTACTCTTCTCCACACCTAAATCAAATGTGTGAAGGCCTACAACAACATGTTTGCCGCATTCATAGGACCCTTTGCACTCTGTGGCTTAGAGATCAAATTGAAATTTTGTTGACAGAATTCTACAAATCCATTCTCAGAGTCCCAAGTAAAAAACGAATAATGCGTGTAGAGCAGAATAAGAACGATATCCAATTATTATTATTATTCAAATTCAGAAGAGAGTCCAACAGGGCCCTGTTGCCCCCACCCAGAGAGAGTTGCATCTAGATAAAAGTCCCCTTAGCCAGCTGGTCCTGGGATTCACCACCACATCAGGCAAAACACAATTAGAAGAAAACTATTTGGCACAATGGAAAGAATCAACCAAAAATCAAAGCAAATTGGCATGCTTCTTGTCACTAAACAGAACACCTGACCACCGTGACCGACCCAAAACTAGGAAAATCTTTGGCCAATTACAGACTCAAAAGCGACTGGAAACGATGCCGCACTCTGTAACGTCCAAGACATACCAAGACATCAGGAATACACGCTTCCCACAAATACACACATGCAAGGACTTTGGAAACACAGATGCTAACAAACTGTCATATCTGTAGAAATATATATATAAAAAAAACAGTGTATAAACACAGCAGCATGATTTATGAGCTGTGGTGATGAGAGGACCTGAAACCCCTGATAAACAGAAACCTCCACTTGTTCTGACTGTTCACAATAATTGCACATGGCCCTGACGGCCATGCATATAACAAATACTGTGACTCTATCTGTATCTAGGAGATATGTAGGCGATAAACCTGTTTTACAAACTTTTGTTTCTCATGCCAATAACGTTTTTTTTTAATTGAATTGATCCAGTAGCCACTAGCCAGCCACAAGCAGCCAGCTGTGAGGATCTACTAGCCAGTGCCCAGCAGCGATCAGCCACCAACCATTAACAAGCAGCAAGCTCTTCTGAAAACACTGAAACGAGAACGACTGATTGTGTCTATGCCTATGCACGGTCATGTGGTGTGAAGTTTAATTCCTGTGTTTGTGTGTGCGTGTGTTTGTCTGTTTGAGTGTCTGTTTGAGAGTGTGCGTGTGTGTGTGTGTGTGTGTGTGTGTGTGTGTGTGTGTGTGTGTGTGTGTGTGTGTGTGTGTGTGTGTGTGTGTGTGTGTGTGTGTGTGTGTGTGTGTGTGTGTGTGTGTGTGTGTGTGTGTGTGTGTGTGTGTGATTGTGTGGGTGTGTGGGTGTGTGGGTGTGCGCATGTGTGAGTGTGTGTAACTGCATGTGTGTGCGCATGGAACAGTCACAGTGTTTTCGCCAAAGTCGTGTTCAACTTGTGTTATACCTGACGCCCAGCAGGCAGTGTTTTATGAGTGTGAGCTGTAGGCAGCTCCGCGTTTGATGCTGGGACAGACCCAACCCATCCAGCCTTCAGCAACACCGTTAGGTCGAAAAAAAAATCCTATTTACATTCCTCCATCCTGGGGTGATGGTGGTGGGGGTGGAAGATGTGAGGGGAGAGATTTCTGGCTGTTCTGTCCCTCGTCTCATTAGTGCAGCGCTGATAGTACCCCCCCCTCTCTCTCTCTGCCACTCTCGCCCTCCATCTTTCTCTCTTTCTCTGATTCCTTCTTGCTGCCTCTCTCTCTCTCTCTCTGGCGCCCCTCTATCTCCTTTCCTCTCTCTCTCTCTCTCTCTCTCTCTCTCTCTCTCTCTCTCTCTCTCTCTCTCTCTCTCTCTCTCTCTCTCTCTCTCTCCCTCTCTCTCCTCTCTCTCTCTCTCTCTCTCTCTCTCTCTCTCTCTCTCTCTCTCTCTCTCTCCTCTCGCTCTCGCTCTCTCTCACTCCCTCTCGCTCTCTGCCCCTCTCTCCATCCCTCTCTCCATCCCCCCTCTCCATTTTTCTCTCTCTCTCCACCTCTCACTCTTTTCTTTTCTCTCTCTCCAATCTTTCGCTCGCTCCCTCTTACTCTCATTCTTTCCTTCTCTCTCTCCCTCACGCTGCACACATCCACGCAACACTACAGGAGACGAAACACATTCATGCATGCACTGCAGACAAGCAGGCAAACTCACACGTAGGGGCTCACACAACGGCACAGGCAACCGCACACACAGACACACGCACACACAGGTGCGTGTGTGCGTGCGGCTCCGTCTCTGCGCAGGGCAGACAGTTTGAAGATAGGCCTACTTGGGGGGGGTGGGGGGGGGGGGGGGGGGGTAGGGATGAGAGACCCCAGTGTAAAGGACAACTCGGGCGAACGGTTGTAATTGGGCTCTGAGTATCACCTGCCAAACGCTCCCTGTTAGCTTACCGCTCATTACTATGCTGATGCAGTGCCATCCTGCATGCAGATGACACTGTGGAACCCTGGGTGAGAATTCCCCCGTCCCTAACCCCAGACTGAATTTCTGTCATCGGCGCGAAGGAACGCCACCGCATTCTCTACCGCTAATGACAGAGCTGCTCCATTTGTTTAAAACTTTTTTTAGATTGCTGATTGAAAGTGCTCACGCTGAGGTGTTAGTGCGATGGCTTGCTGCAGTGATAGAGTTCCCTCAGCCGCAGCCATCAGCGCCATGAAAGCAACATTGACATGAAGGCGTGAAGAAAAAAGTGATTTATTAATGACCGATTTACACATTCATGAGATAAGGATTCATCGGAACATAGCAGTAGACCCTCTGTGAAAAAGCGACTGGAGTCATGAACACTAGGCATGTGCTGTTTCAGACAGTATGGGTTTCTCCCCCACCACACCATGTTAGCGAACTCAACAAGGGGTGATCAAACCAACAACAGTAACAACAACAACAACAACAACAACAACAACAACAACAACAACAACAACAACAACAACAACAACAACAACCAAAAGTAAATTAAATGTAATTGAATCAATCCATTTGGGGTTCTCAGCGAAGGTGTGTTTATTTGCATCTGTACGTGTATATCAATTGGTATATGGGCAGATGTCTGTGTAAACATAAGATGTAACGCTGAAGGCAAGTTCTTCGTAAAGAGCTAGGCCAGCCTCAGTGCACAGTTGCATTTTCTTACACTGACCATTGGAGAGATGATCCCCCAACGCTCTCTTCACGGGACCCACAGTCAGAAAGACGTGTCCGCCAGCTGCACACCGCAATGCTGGTGAGCTGTGGGTGGAGACGGAGGTGGAGGTGGAGGTGGGAGGGACGGGCCAGTGCTCTCCCAGCGATGGCCAGGTGGAGAGAGCAGGGCTGAAGTTACAGCGTCACGTGAAGATGGAACACGATGCTCATTGTCTCGTTGGGAGGTGTGCTGGGGCTGCTGTCTGTGATGCTTTTGTCTTAAGTAAATGATGACAGGATCTGTTGACGTGCACACAATGGGCGAGGACATATTCCCATGGTGTAGAATACACACACACTCACGTTGACACTCACATGCACTACCACGCCCACGCCTATAGACACACACACACATAAACCATGGGCCATAGACACACAGACACACACACGTCCACTCCCACACAAACACACACACACACACACACACACACACACACACACACACACACACACACACACACACACACACACACACACACACACACACACACACACACACACACACACACACACACACACACACACACACACACACACACACACACACACACACACACACACAACCAAACCTACACTCATAAAGACACACAGATACATACGCACCCACACATATACGCCCATAGACACACACCCCCAAGGGTGTTACGTGACACATTGTGCTTCTTTTCTCCGCTTTTTTTCCTATGGGTACAATAACAAGAAGCTCACAAAGAGTTACATGATGTTGCATTAATGTCTCTGATTACTTATTGTACTTAAAAAATAATGATTCCAAAGTTCTCCAGAGCTCACATTTTTTTTAATCATTCTTAAGAATCGCCTTATGTAATTTGCATGTTTCATTTTGAATATCACATTTTTTATAATATAGGTTGATATAGGTTTATATACTACTATATTAGTAGTATATTATAGAGTTATAATGACTTTAACAGACTATAATGCTGTAATTTGCAGTGTATTTGGCATGTAAAAACCTGAAGGGACAGATTAAGATCTTGGCTTCAATGAGGAATCTCACAGCCTTGGACAGGAATCCTACTCATAATAAAATATGTGACGTGTGCAACGCAGATCTAACTAGTTAGGCTTGTGGACATGCACACTCTCTCTGCAAAAGAATGATAAGTTGTGGATTATTTCAGTGGGTAACAAGACACAGCTGTGGAGAGTACAACAAAGGGAGATGAGAGCGTGCTAAACCAGGTTGCGGTGGGCAACACATACACACACACATACACACACAGGAGAAGAGAGGAACAATATACCGCTCCTTACGAGAAGAGAGAGAGAGTCTCCTGGCGAAGAGGGAGACTACCCACTGAGTCTGGCAGGGACGCCTCGGACCGTCATATCTGGGTGACGTCCAGACGGCATGAGAGACAGCGTCCTGGCTCGCTGTGTCGCCGCGTTTGCAAAGAGATGTTCTCGGTTGATGATTCATGCCGATCTAAGCCATTATCAGCCGCCTCCTCCCCTCACATCACACTACTCCTGGGCAGGGAAAACGTCTCGGCTAACCAAGCAGCACCAGGACACCGGTGGGTTAGTTTGGCAGCGAAGGCTGAATATCTTACATCAGGGCCACGACGTCGGTGGGGAGAAAATGTTCTGCCTTTTATTTGATTTTCTTTCAGAACTGTTTTTTGCTCTCAACAGTCTCTCAACTGTGGTTTTACTCAGTTTACCCATTTTGTATACATTTTAATACCTTTATTTAAACAGATCAGACTCTGGGCTGAAGCCCCAGGGCCAACGAAGATCAGGGGGCCTATCATGAGCTCCAGTAAAAATAAATAAATATATATATATATTTTTTTTTTAATTATAATACTGGCTCATGATAGGCCCCCCGATCAGCGTAGGGCCCAAGACAATGTGATTTTTTTGGGGGGCTTACAGTGATCAGAGGCCTATTATGAGGCAAGAAAAAGGGGGCGCAGTGGCCACTTGACACCACAGCCACAGTCGTCTAACCCCCCCACTCATTTTCTTTTGCATCAGGTCTCCACTTTTTAACATTTTCAGCTACTGGTAATGGAAGTATGAACAGGAAACGCCACTGCTGAACAGGAAGTGCCACTCAGATCAACAGGAAGAATAAAAAAAAATCAGAATTTGCATCCAGGGTTCAGTTGGAGAAGAGGGTTGGAGATTGAACGATAAGGTAAGCCGGGCAGTGGCGGTTCTAGGATTTTTCTGAAACAGGGGCCATTAAGGGGCCACGTGCTACATTCAGGGGCTTGCGCTGAGTTGTTGACGGGGGGTGGGGGACCTCCGCAGGTCTGCTTCTTCTCCTTAGTTGCACTCCTTAGAACCGCCACTGAAGCCGGGGCAAACACACACACCCCACACACGCACACACACACACACACACACACACACACACACACACACACACACACACACACACACACACACACACACACATGCACACTCAAACACACACACACGCACACTCAAACACACACCCACATACAGGAGGCAAGGTCTGGATTATTCCTTAACCACTTTCTGCCTTTGATGAGGTCGTGCAGCAAGAGAAATCAAACCTATGCACATAACCTCGAGGCCTGCCAATATCTGTGGTGTGTGTGTGTGTGTGTGTGTGTGTGTGTGTGTGTGTGTGTGTGTGTGTGTGTGTGTGTGTGTGTGTGTGTGTGTGTGTGTGTGTGTGTGTGTATGTTTGTGTGCATGTGTGTTTGTGTGCGGAGTGTGTGTGTGTTTGTTTGTCGTGGCCTGTGTTTGTGTATGGGTGTGGGTGTGTGTGTGTGTGTGTGTGTGTTTGTGTGTGTGTGTGTGTGTGTGTGTGTGTGTGTGTGTGTGTGTGTGTGTGTGTGTGTTGTGTGTGTGTGTGTGTGTGTGTGTGTGTGTGTGTGTGTGTGTGTGTGTGTGTGTGTGTGTGTGTGTTTATGAGACTTCGTACACAAGTTCACACCAGCTGGCATCTCCCAAGACAGTTATAAACCAGCCGAATGGAATTCAACCACATTACAGGCAGCCGAAAGAAAATCACTCTCTCATAAAAACACACACAAATCAATTATAAAGATGGCTCTCGGTTTTGGGTCTTGTAGATGGTCTGGTTAGGCCCGGTAAGTGGTCCATGTGCGTTGTGCACTTGCATGTCAGGGCGTCACCATACCACAGTGCAGTGGATTCGGTGTGTTATCATAGCTTGAGAAAATATGACACAAAAAGTTTGATTGCATGCAACGCGCCATTGGTAATGACGGAGAGATGTTACTGCTTTTATGGCCTACCATTTCCTTTGCTAACCCGAGGTTAGCCTGTTAGCAAGATGTTGAAAACATGAGGTCTAACTTCATGTTGCTTACCTGATGTTTAGCTTCATGTTGCTAACCTGAGGCCTAGCTTCATTTTGCTAACCTGAGGTTTAGCTTCATGTTGCTAACCTGAGGTCTAGCTTCATGTTGCTTACCTGATGTTTAACTTCATGTTGCTAAACCTGAGGTTTAGCTTCATGTTACTAACCTGAGGTATAGCTTCATGCTGCTAACCTGAGGTTTAGCTTCATGTTGCTAAACCGATCATTAGCTTCATGTTGCTAGCCTGAGTTTCATGTCAGTTGGGTGGGAAGATGGCAAAATGATGGTGGTGCTGACAAAGAGAGAGAGAGAGAGAGAGAGAGAGAGAGAGAGAGAGAGAGAGAGAGAGAGAGAGAGAGAGAGAGAGAGAGAGAGAGAGAGAGAGAGAGAGAGAGAGAGAGAGAGAGAGAGAGAGAGAGAGAGAGAGAGAGAGAGAGAGACTCTAAGACTAGGAGTGAGGAGACTGTAGGGTGGAGGGGACTAGGGTTGAGGAGACTGTAGGGGTGAGGGGACTAGGGGTGAGGAGACTGAAGGGGTGAGGAGACTGTAGGGGTGAGGAGACTAGGGGTTAGGAGACTAGGGCTGAGGAGAGGTAAGGAGACTGAAGGGGTGAGGAGACTGTAGGGGTGAGGAGACTAGGGGTTAGGAGACTAGGGCTGAGGAGAGGTAAGGAGACTGTACGGGTGAGGAGAGGTTAGGAGACTGTAGGGGTGAGGAGACTGCAGCTCCCCATAAACATCCTGTTCACAGCTGCATGACCATATAAAATGAATGATATAACATACACAGCTGTAACTTTAACATAAGTTTCTAAATACAACTCTAAAATAAAATTCAGACAGGCAGGCACAAACACACACAAACACATACACATTTATACACACACACAGACAAGCACACAGGCACACAAAGATGCAATAGTTTGTTTTTTCTGCCACTCCATATCTGGCTGCAGGCCACACATTATTTTGTTGCGACTCTGGCCTGCAGTGATGGTTTTTATATGTGTCCGTGTGTTTCTGTGTGTGTACGTGTCTGCCTGTCTGCCTGTCTGCCTGTGTGAGGTTTTTTTTAGCAGTGAATGTTAAAGTTACAGCTGTGTAGGTTATATAAATCCTGATATATTGTGTTCAGTGAGCTATACAGGGGATCCACCCCTGTGAGGAAGAGGAAGAGGAGATAGGAGGAGAAGAGGAAAAGAGGAGGAATGGAAGAGGAGATGATGAAGAGGGAGATGGAGTAGGAAGAAGTAGATGGAGTAGGAGAGGAGGAGGAGGAGGAGGAGGAGGAGGGAGGAGGAGGAGGAGGGAGGAGGAGGAGGAGGAGGAGGAGAAGGAGGAGGAGGAGGAGGAGGAGGAGGAGGAGAAGCGGTGGGGGGCCGGAGATCTCTGATATCTCCCTCATTTGAAGTGTTGATAGGCTAACAGTCAGGGGGAAAAAAGCTGAGCTAATAAGCAATTTAGGGCTTTAAACCCAGGCCCGCGTTGAAAGTTTAATGATATCAGCAACGAATTTGCCTTGCATAATCTCTTCATTTAATCATGTTCTACTGTCAGCGCCGGGCTAACAAAATAACAAGACTAATCCGCGTGATTGGCATCTCCAAGCCAATCGCCACGCCTTCAATGGGATGGAGCCATGCAGACCAGACGCAGTGGGGACATTTCATCCAGAGGTCATGTGAAGGTCATGTCTGCTATCGGAGGGGGATCATGGTGATGACAACGATGAATAATTACACATTTTCACACCACTGGAATCAACAGCGTGATATTCCAGACATTGTTCAACATTGAATCCGGTGTAGTTGGAATAACCCTCCTGTTTCTAATCTCATGTCGCCACCTAGTGGCTCTTAAAGGTTGATTCCACCATTGTAAATCAGACATTACTGTCAAACACACACACACACACACACACACACACACACACACACACACACACACACACACACACACACACACACACACATACATACATATATATATATATATATATATATATATATATATAATATATATAATATATAATATATATTATTATATATATATATATATATATATATATATAGAATAATAAGCAAATGTAACAAAACTGGTTAAAGAAGGCAGCCATTATTCAAGCAAAAATGACAAAAGATTATACCACTTAGTTTCACCCTAATGTGTGTCTCGTTTGCAGGTAAATACTTATCTCCTAGAAACACAAAGCATATTATTGTGTTTTGTATTTTTTTGTATTACTATTTCTATGTTTGTTATTGTTCACAACAAGTGTCCCGTTTGAGATCCCTATTTTATCTAATCTCATAGAGCTGTTATACGTGTATCAAACACTAGGGGGGAGCAGGATTCTTTAGCAAGATTGTGAGCCGTTGCAAATTTCCACTTTTGGCTGGCAAATTGAGTTTAAATCCATGAAAAGGCCATGAAAACCTATGTTATAACCTCAAAAGATAGCCTATAAATTGACATATTCCAGACAATGACACAACAATGATGATTGCTCTTGCTGGAGATGTTCATGATATTTGGCTCACAGAAAAAGTATGCCAATGTGAATGGACCTTTTTTTTATTGCCAGATGAATTGTGTTGGCCGATGTCTCTCACAATGAAAGTGCAGGAAATTGCATCCATGAAATCCAAAAATTGGTACAAACAACATAGTATTTGAATCAAATCGATCAATATAGCACTTTATTTTTTCTCAGATGTGTGCAAAAAAATTCTCCCTGTTGAGGATACCCCCCAAAACGTCCACAAGGTCGACCCAGTGTAGAGGTCTATAGCCTATCTCCCAAAAACTGGTTAACTCTGAAGATATATCATTCCATATGCCGTATTTATGCATAATCCATACAAAGAAAAGCCAATCATAATCTTCTGAATTAATTCACACAAATCACAAGCGCCACCCCCAGAAAATGGCTGCCCCTTCTGCCCCCCCCCCCCAACTTCTCCATAAATGTAAGATCATTTTATGTATGACAATTTTGAGGGTTGTTTTATTTTTGCTCATGTACTAAACATAAATTGTGTGTGCGTGTGCGTGTGCGTGTGCGTGTGTGTGCCACCAAGTATAAAAATACGTATACGTCTATAAACAGACACAAGAGGACGAAGATTTGGGCAAACATATTTTATTCGATTTTATATACATGAATTGTCAGTTGGGCCCAGGTGAATTGAAACAAATGCCCCTTTTCCACTGCGCGTTTTCGCAATGGTACGACACGGCTCTGCACGACTCTGATTTGAGAGCTTTTCCACTGCGGATTGGAGGCGGGACCCGTTACGGTTTTCAGTAGGCCTACCTGTTCGTACCTGTTTCAGAGGTAGGTCTAGCCGGTACGAGTCGGGGGCCTAAATGTCACGTGAACAGTGCTGTCCACTGATTGGTTAGATGAAATGCCGTCATATGTGCGACGAAGCGCGGGGCATTCACCCGTCATCTATGAAAACACAACTGCGAGAGCAACAACGACAAAACGATAAGAATTGCTCGTCTCGACTCTTCCATACGTTCGTGTTCTTTTATCGCTACAAGCCACAGAGCAATCAGCAACAGCAGTACTGCCTCGATGTCGTCCAGTGCTTCCATCGTTGTTTACTTTTTTCTGACCGCGACATGGCACTTTCTAGTCGCCTGAAGCTGACGTCACGCCTGAACACCTCCGACTCCGCCCTCCGACCCCGCCCAGTTCCAGGCCACGGTTTTGTGTGGAAAAGCGAAAATTTACTGGTACCGTGCCGTGTAGTGTAGGGCTGCTAAACTGTACGTCCAACATCGGATGGGACCCAACCAAGTCCAAATCGATCTGACATCCCAGTGGAGAGAAACCGCAGCTTGTTCCCAGCGCAGGTGAATTTAAACAAAGCATTACACACCTCAGTGCGATGTAACACCGATGAGGACTTGGTTGAGTCCCATCAGATGTTTGACTACTTTGTTTAAATTCCCCCGGGCTCAGACAAAGCTAGGGTTTCACTCCTGTGTGATGTCACATCGATGTGGACCTGGTCAGGTGCCATCAGATGTTTGACGTGCATACTTTTGGCGCTTTTCCACTACACCTTTCCAGCGCGACTCGCCTCGACTCGCCTCGGTTCTTTTTGCGTTTCCACTAGGGAAAGTACCTGGTACCAGGTACTATTTTAGTACCTGCTCTGGTGAGGTTCCAAGCGAGTCAAGCCGGTACTAAAATGTGACGTCGACACACTGCTGGCCGCTGAATTGGTCAGAGAGTGTCGTCACTCGTCTCATCTTCGGCTTCATACTGCTGTACTGTACGGCTTCCAAAACTCTCCTGTACTTTTCTGTTGTGTTTTGTCTCGCCGCCTGCAGCCTTTTCTGACTATCTTCTTTTGCTTTGTTTGTGACAAAAAGCCACAGAACGAGCAGCAAGTACACCACTGCCTCCATGTCCTCCATTGTTTGTGTTTGTGTCGCGCATAGAACATCCCTTGTGTCACGCAGTTTCGCACCGCCGTGCTATGACGACCCCGCCCACGTTGAGTAGGTACTTTTTGTAATGGAAAAGGAACGTGGCCGAGGCGAGGCGAGTCGAGTCGAGGCGAGTCGAGGCGAGTCGTGCTGGAAAAGTGTAGTGGAAAAGCGCCATTTGTTTAAATTCACCTGGGCCCAGACAAAGTATGTAGGCTACGTCAAACATTGGATAAGTCGAGCCCAGGTCTACATTGATGTGACATCCCACTGTATATATATATATATATATATATATATGTATTTGTTCAACTTGAAAATAGCTGACCTGGTTTTTTTTTCCACTTCTTGGGGATGTTTTGATCTCGGACGTCTGGTCACTTATAGCATATAAGAATATTATATTACTGTTAAGCAACTATGAAACACGTCAAACCATGTGTCCTTTTATCATGACAAAAAAATATATGAATTATGGGGGAAGAGTAAGTTTTACTTCGGTTTCCTCATACTATTTAAATGTTTAATAGTACATAAACCTAGAAATACTACATAAACTTTACTCTGAAAGTGTAGTGTTTTGAAACGCATGCACGACGCATGCGCACAGTACAACAGGCCTGGCTCCCGCTCTGGACGTTACAGGATCACAGAGCAAGGTCTATGTTTTTTGACTTTGGCTGTAGCAGTCATTCCACAGGTAAGTTATTACAGTTCTGTTTTAAATTTGTGATACTTTATAAATCTGCATGTATTTTGACAGTTTGGCGCAAGATATGTTACTGTTCATAAGTTAATTTAAAGTTAGCATTAAAGCCACATGGGTCCGTGCTGGGCTGTAAGTGGGCAGAGGGCTGCAGTTTTTTCCCGATTAAAATAACTAAAGTTAGGATATTTAAAAAGCGCCAACGTAACGGTATAACGTTAGTCAACTGACTGCAGCATAGTAGAACATGTTTTTGTTCTCTGTAAAACTTTTGGTGGTGACACTGAAGAAAGTTAGCGTGGCTGCAGGTGCAGTACGCTAGGCCTATAACTAGTTTTATCAGTCACATGCGTGCTAGCCGATTTTGTGTCCAGTGTTGAAGGACAATTCCGGTATTTTGAACATTGAGCCCCCTTTCTGGGTTGTTTAGGATGAAATAGAGTAGATAACACCGACATTTTGAATATTGGTCCTGTCGAGTATTTGGCTAATTTCGAATCGCCCCAGGCTCAATGGTTGTCTATCTGGGCGTACAAAAACACCCCAGGCCTAAACGTTCGTTTTCAGCTGTGAAACTCATCGAGTGGTTAGTTGTGTTCGTTGATGTTCATTATCAGTAGGGGAGAGCCGGGTCGATTGAAACACGGGACGATTGAAACTCGAGCGATTTCCTCGAAAACCACGCAATGCTTTTACGTCAAATTTCGTCACTAGGTTCAGCACGCTAGACTGACCAACCCCGGGAAATGTCGTGTAATGACGTCACACCGTTCAAATGTTATCCCGCCAACCTGTTTTCTAGAGCGCCAAGTTAAATCATGCGGTATTTTTTTTTGTAATAAATAGTTGTGTTTTTTGTTTCATGCCATAATATGACTATTAGTACTTAAACCTGTTCTAGTGTGCAATGTCAGAGTTTTGAAGTTTAGAGGTAAAAATGGTTTAAGTGTCAGTAGTCGCTGTCGGGACGATTGAAACACTTGTTTCAAACGTCCCGCACATCACCATGCGTAATTGCGCGCACATTGCGTGATCAATACCTGTATAAATCACAGAATTAATAAATGTTTTGCAATGAATAACAACTGCTTTGAATTAATAACATATTTTGAATGAACAAAACGTGTTTATCACATTACATATCACAACAGATTATTACCGAGAGTAAAATGCAGCGAGTCAGAAGGAGAACCACCTCCTGTGCGTGGGCTGGTTCCTGCAGGGGTGTATGCCAGGGTCTGCAGCGAGGTCTATTCTGGGAGCTCAGTGAGGCAGGCAGCATTGGCAAACGACATCAATCATGTCACGTTGTCACGCTACCTCAAGCGGAGGGCAGAGGAGGGCAGTGAAGCGGCTAGGTCCCCTGGCTATAACCCGCACAATAGGGTTTTTAACACAGCGCAGGAGGGAAAGGTCAGGAACTACTACCTGAAGAGGGCAGCAGCCATTTATTTTGGGCTCACCCCTAATGAGGTCAGTGTTGTGAAAAGGAATCCATAAGTTTTAGGACAGGCACACATGTATGCTATGCACATACTTTAATTAATAAATGTGAAGAATAACATAAACATACAAATGTACATCTAATTTTTATGACCCCTTCAGGTCAGAAAATTTGCCTTCATTGGCAGTGCATTTCAGCTGCCCATTCCCTGCACCCTGGTCAAGGATGAGCATGGCGGGGAAGGACTGGTCACCACCTTCATGGCGCGCAGTGGCAGCCTCTCCCTTCGGCGTCCAGAGGCCACTAGCCAACAACGGTTGTCCAGCTTCAATCAAAACAATGTCAACTTGTTCTACCAAAATTTCAGCACAGTGCTGGACCGGCACCAGTTCCAGGCCAAGGATATTTGGAACATTGATGAAACCAGTATTTAATATGAACTATATTAATATAAAACTATATACACATAACATGTTTATACATACGAACTATGCTCACGCAACTATTTACAAGGGTCACCACTGTCCAGGTGCCAGACCGTGTCGTCGCCCAGATGGGGTGGAAGCAGGTCGGGTCAGTGACCTCAGCGGAGAGGGGGACCCTGGTCACAGTTGCCCTGGCAGGCAATGCGCAGGGCGACATTGTTCCGCCATTCTTTATCTTCCCCCGTAAGTGGTTAGACCACTTCCTGATCGGTGAACCCGTTGGCTGTGCTGGCAGCGGCAACCCAACTGGCTGGATGAAGGAGCCAGACTTCCTCCTGTACCTTGCTCACTTCACCAGGCACACCCGTGTGTCCAAGGAGTTGAAGCTGCTCCTCCTGCTCGACAATCAGTCGTCCCACCTGTCAATTACAGCAATCGATAACTGCAGAGCCAACGGCATAGTGCTGCTGTCATTCCCTCCCCACTGCACCCACAGGTTGCAGCCAATGGCCATTAGTGTCTTCGGCCCCCTAAAGGGGTACGTAAACAGTGCGGCGGACAGGTGGATGAGGAGTCACTCAGGGATCAACATCTCGATTTATGATGTTCCCCTTCATCGTTGCTGAAGCCTTACCAAAGGCTGCAACAGTGAAGAACATCACCTCCGGGTTCTCTAGTCCAGGGATCTGACCTTATAAACCCTCCGCGTTTGAGGAAAAGGACTTCGCCGGATCCTATTCCACAGACCGTCTTCAGGTGACGAGGTCAGCGCTTCTCCAGGTGGCACTTCAGGTAGGAACAGTTCCTCAGAAGCAACAGAGGATTAAACGGTTCATAATGCATAAATAAATAGTCCTATAAATTCATTAAAAAAGTCCATAGGTTAGTGGACTGCAGAGAAGCTGCTAGACCACCAGGCTACAACTCTCACATCAGGGTATTTAACAAGGATCAGGAAGGTGGGTTTATAAACTTTTTTTTTTATTTAAAAGTGTCTTTTTTTTTTAATGTGTCCTTTGGCTGGCATGGACGTACCTGGAAGGAGCTGCCGGGCCTGACGAAGCTGTCTGGCCTGAGGAAGATGCCCTCGAATTCAGCCCGGACATACCACATTTAAAGTAATTAAATTAGCATTAAAATGTCCAATTTAATGTTTTCAGGACAACTGCTATACTTTCCGACCCCAGTGAGGGTTGCTTTAGAGGCGGAAAAGCAGGGAACCCTGAAGCAGCGTCGTCCCGCTAAGCAGCCTCTCTCCTCTCGGGCTCCCAAGAAGAGGCTGTTCTCGCCCGCTCCTGATGGCCTGCCGCCCCCCCCCCCCCACCTCAACTGCTCCTCCCACCATCACCTGGCCCGCTGATGGAGTCACCCCCACCTTAGGCCTAATTTGCCCTGTTCCGGATGCAGTAGAGTTCACCACTATTGCTGCCTCGCCCTCTACTTCTCCAACTTATGTAGGCCTATCCAACGAGGACGTCAGCTGCCTCGTGTGCTGCGAGTCCTTGAGCACCTCGATGCCTGGGAAGAGTGGGTCCAGTGTTTTTTGCTACAAGTGGTCGCATGAGGCTTGCACCGACGGGAGTAGACACTACCTGTGTCACCTATGACAAAGAATACAATTATTTAGCCTACTACACTGTCAATGTGTCTTCACTAGTTTGCAGTGGAAATACTGTAAATGTAGGCCTACAGCACAATTCACTTAACATTATAGACTGATTAACTATTAGGCCTGGGTTAGGCTATGAGTGGGAGCTGGGCTATTAAATATTTTGCTGAAGTGTTTCAATCGACCCGGCTCTCCCCTATTGTAGCGAAATACTGTTTCTGTCGTGTTTTATTTGGCATTTTGTAAACCGGCATTTTGTAAATGAAACTGGACCGAAACCGGAAGCCTTGTAGTCTTTTCGCTCAGTTCTAGCCCTACTTTTGATATGGAGACCTGAGCGAAAAGAATACAACCAATACATCTGGGTCGCGGTCTTTACATTTAAGAGGAAAGCAGACAAAGGAACAGAGATATTCTTGTGTTCATTCTTCCCAGATAATGTCTCTTTGAGTGATTCATGCAGTTCTATTATTTGTATTTCAATAACATTCTTCTTTTATGTTGTACATTGCATGCAGGAGGACAGCCGAGGTGATTTCAGTGACCACATCCTGTAAATACTCGTCCATGGTGCTGATGAGGATGCAGTCGATGTCTCCCTGCGTTTGTTTTACAATGAAAAAAACAGTTTAATTGCATTGTCATTTAGTTGTGACATGTGATAAATATATATTAAATGCATATGAGTATCGGTTAAATTTACGTGGCAACATTTATCAATAAAAACTGGGAATGATTACCTAATTTTAGTGAGTAATGAAACCAAGTAAATTAAAATGTCAAGCACAAGTAAATGACTAAATTACGTCATGACAGCTAATGCTAGATATATAAAATGTACTTCAAATTTGGAGGAAAATTATGTTCTTGACAAGGAGACTTAACTTAATTTGTTTAAATAAAACTTAAAACTTGGGTGTAATTAAGTAAATGTTACAACTGTTATGCTAAGTAAAATGTACTTGATACTGGCAAGTTAGTGTTGATATTGCAGCATTACATTTTACTTGAATCATTTGTGTGCAAATACTTACAATATATTTTTTAAGTAAATCTTACTCTTTTTTTTTTCTGTGTGTGGTTTACCTACACCCAGCAACAGAAGGTAAACAGATCGTTCCACATCAAAGACAAAGGCACGGACCAGAAGATTGACAGCACCCTGACAGGTTTGTCTGACACACATGCACACAAACACACACACACAGTGAGTGACACATGGACACTGACTTGCACACATGGTGACACGCATAGAAACACACACACTGAGTGACATGCATACACAGACACTGTCTCTAGCTCACACAGCGACCCAAACACACACGAACATAAACAGAGAGAGAGCGGGACGAGAAATGGAGGACAGAGACAAGAGAGAGGGTAGGCACAGCGATGAAAAAGTCTTGGTGTTGATTAGATAAAAACATGCACCTGCCATATCCATATTTAACACCAGCAAGTCAAAAACGTTAGTGCGTCAGGGCTAAATACTGACATGATTAGATTGACCACTAGGGGGCAATAAAAAGCAGGTTCCTCACTGCGAGCCAATGGCCCCTTGTGCTGCACCATGGGCCCCTGCTAATAGCATACTAGACCCTTCACACCTGGTGATAAACATGCATTATATGAGTTGTGGACCACACAGGGTGTGTGTGTGTGTGTGTGTGTGTGTGTGTGTGTGTGTGTGTGTGTGTGTGTGTGTGTGTGTGTGTGTGTGTGTGTGTGTGTGTGTGTCTGCGCCATCTACAAGAATGACACTCTCAAAAGAGTTGATCAAAGACAAACTAATAGCCTGACTTATAGCCTAGTCTTTCCTAGTCTTTCTTCTTTCTCTATATAAATGCAGTCCATTTCTTGGCCCCACTGTGAGTGTTAATGCAAATGTTTGGGTATAACAAATATTTAGACTTGGAAACAGCTTATGGACTTGGGAGAAAAAAAATTCAAATGGTGACTTTGTAAACCAGTGTGTTTTTGTCTACTTTATGTGTTAAAGTAATATTCTTATTTCAGTGGTTTCCATTTGAGTTATTAAAAGGCATATTCTAAAGAGCGCAATAAAAAAAAATCAAGTTGCTTGTGACAACGAATCAACGATCCTAACGTAATCCATTCCAAACCTGCCAACAGATGATCGAGTCGAATGACGTGGGAAGGTTCAAGAACATTCGCGAACTCATTCATTGAGCGTGACAAGACATAACACTTATTTTCCAAATTACATTTATTAGCGTTCCTAACTTTATATTTGTATTGTATTTAATTGTTTAATCGCATTTAGCTAGTAACCTGAGTGTTTAACGTGTAGTAAACAGTGTTTAACGTTCTCATAGTCTAACTAGCTAGCTTGTGTTCATTTAAGATAGATAGATAGTTAGATAGATTTTAGGTGTATAGGTTTTTCTTGTTGATTGAAAATGGTGTCATTTAATTCTATTTTCTTGTATCTGTCGTCTCAGATGTATGAAGCAGGTCGCTCTCTCACGGAGAAACGGCAGATCCGGAGGGATGCAAAGAAATTCACTCAAGGGTATTCTGTAATTAAATAAATAATATTTTATGCAGTCCATCTTAATTCATCTTCCATTTTCACAAATTAGTAGGCCCTGCAAAGGAAACTGAATTGAGTTATGAGCAGCCTCCAGCTGATTCAGTGCTGATGTATGTTCTCTCCTTGTGGCCTTTCAATGAGGAGGGTGATCCTCACTGAGAAAGAAGGTTGAGGTGCTGACAGAAGTCCATGCCAACGCTTCTACTGGAAGGCAATTACCAGAGATGTTCAGGAATAGGCAAGTGATCAATTTGTTCAAGTTGTGTTTGATCCAGATCAGCTCTAATATTTCCTGTGATACGCTGAGGCACATGAGATTTAAAGAATGATTTATAGTAATTGCCTTATATAAGTAATTGTTCATTCAAACTACTGTGACACACAAAGAAAATCGCCTCTACTTTAGAGCATAGTATTAAATCTGTTGTGTTTGGCCTCTGGCCAGCGGCGGCCCTCTGACATCACGGGGCCAGGCTCCTCTATATAAGATGACAATAACAAAAATCTTTATTTATGCAGTGCTTTTCTAAACACAGCTACAAAGTGCTTTACAGATAAAAGAAAGAAAGCAAAACAACCAAACAAAAATAAAGGTCTAAGAACAATTGTATCACAGGTCTTTTTTTTTACAATAATAAAACAAAAAATACAAGAAATGAAAAGTGTATTTGGCAAAACAAAAAAAATAACATTTAACTTGAATAAACTCTTTAAAGGCTTTGCCGTACAGGTGAGTCTTAAAGGCCTACGTGCAGGTTAACCGGAAGTTTTGTTTAATGGGTACATAAAGCACTAAAAAATATGTGTATTATTTATAAAATGTCTCCAATAGTGTTAAAGTCCAGTTCTTTGTCGTTTTTGGCAGTAACGGGTGTTTTCTAAAGACATTCGGCTATGACGTCATGTTGGGGAGACGTGGTGGAAGGCAGCCTCAACCTAGTACTAGAATTATGGCGTCTAAGAGGTGGCAAGAACCACAAATAACATGTATGATGGCCCACAGCAGTATAATTTCAAACCTGTCAGACGTGAGAGGGAAAATTAGGAATTGGCGAGAACTGATGGCGGTCAAAGCCAATTAAATGCATGATCAGAGGAGAATGAGTGGAGAGTTGCTATCATTTAGCAACCAGCAACGAGCGCTGGAGCTAGTCAATGAACAGCAGTGCATACAATAACGACACTTTTATTTATTTTTACTGTCAGTGAATAGCACCAAGTGAAAGTCAACGTTTTCTTTACCCTATATATTTATATACCTTATATACTATTAAACTTAGTCAGATCTAGAAATAGAAGGCATAATGGACAGCATTCAGTGCACTTGCAAATGAGTGCCTGCAAGTATAACCGATCGTGGTGTGACATTATTTAACCATCAATCTACCGCAAATACGACCAGACAGATGTATATTGAACACGTACACAAAGCACACCGTCCAACCCGGCGGATGCTGCAGGTGTGCTCTTTCTCTCACTCTTGTACGCCCGTACTACACAATCACTCCAACATATCCAACTCCAAGGCTAGGCTGCTTCACTAAGACCACAACTAACCACAAGGCCTTCATAACCATGCAGTATGCCGAAGCCGAAAAGGACACACGCACATTCGCACACACTCATCTTATGCAAAACAATCCGTTTTATCATCAACATTCAGTCACTGCAAAGATTTAAAGACTAGCCTCTTACCATAAGTCAGAATGGACCCAAAGTATGTGATTGATAGTCTGGTTCGGCTTTCGCTTGCTATCCGTATTTAGTATGACTTCTCAACATTACGTCTTTCTTGTGTTAGGCGCACATGGCTAATTTGCATACAAGCACAGGATTGGCTGGCTCCGCAAGGCAAATAATAGAACATATTTAATTATCTTTCTGTCTATCTATCAACGCATGGGTCTAGTTTTAATGTGATGTATTTTGTGTATGTCCAGTCAGACTTGTTGTCTCCCCTGTGTGGTCTTGTAGGCTATACTGTGTGAGCCGAACGATCTCCTCCGACAGGAAAAAGAGGCCTCCCCCGATCCGGACTCCACCTCGTCGCATAAGGAAGAACATCTGAGACAGGTGAGGAAGGAGCGGACACCAACTAAGGCCCCGTCCACACGAACCCGGGTATTTTTGAAACCGAACTTTTATGAACCCCGGTTAAAAAATGTTTTGCGTCCACACCACCGGTTTCATAAAAAATAACTCCGTCCACACGAGACCGCAAATCCGCCTCAAACGTGCATTCCAAAGCAGTAGGTGGCGATAGCACTCCAAACAGGAAGGCCATTTAGCCAATCACAAGGCTGGAAAAATTCATACCGGAAAAACAACAATGGCGAACCGAGGCCGGGCAGATTCCTTCGTGTGGACGGACAGCGAAGTTGAGTTACTTCTCACTGTTACTCATGAATTTAAAATAAGCAGAATTCAAGAAAATGTGGATTGGGAGTCGTGTCAGTCCAAGATGATAATCTGATGATCTGATGATAGTCAAGTGATACGTTGGTCTCCATGGATACTACTTATACTGTTTACCGTCGCACAGTGTGACGTCAAACAATGTCGACAAGGAACCAAAAAACTGCGGTTTTCCCGTCCACACGTGACTGCTGAAACCGGAGTTTTCGAAAAGTTCACCCTGGACTCCGGTTACAAAAAACTCCGGTTTCAGGAGCCGACAACTGCGGTTACGTGTGGACGAACGGCAAAACCGTGTAGAGAAACACACGGTTTCAAAAAAACCGGGTTCGTGTGGACGGGGCCTAAGACGTCTTTGTGTTTCCTGTCGTGGGTCTTCAGTGTCGGTTCGTGTTTGACCCGATGAGTTCCTGAGGCCATGTATTTGGTGTCCTAGACGGTGATCAGATGGATGGAGACGATTGAGGAGGCGAATGACTCGGAGTTAGTCGCAGAGTGCGAGGTGTCAGGGCTGAAAGCGGGCCAGACCAGCCCGGACCAAGGCCAGACCGCCCCGGACCAAGGCCAGACCGCCCCGGGCCAAGGCCAGACCGCCCTGGGCCAAGGCCAGACCCCCCCGGGGCCAAGGCCAAACCCCCAATGAGCCTGGTAAGCTCATTGCACTGTTGTGTTTAACTGCTTGTGTGTGTGCATGTGCACGCGTGCGGTTTGCATTTATCTTTTGAGTTTTATACGTCAGCATAATCACAAAACATTGACTGACCGACTCTCAAATTAACCGTCACTAAAATAGAACCCATAGCAGCACCAAACACAAAACAGCCACTATGGTCATCACTAAATACAGTTTTGTCGTTAATATCTGACAGACCCCCAACACCAGGGAGAAGACTCAGGCCCTTTCGTGGCCTGGCTGCCTCCGACTGCAGACCGGCCCCCCAGGAAGGACCTGGCCCAGGTCATGGGTAACATGAAGGTCCGGGTGAAGGGACTCAGACCCACGGACCCAAGCCAGCTCCCCAATGTACCTGGTGAGCTGGCTGCGCTGTTGTCTACCTGCTTGTGTGTGTGTGTGTGTCTACCTGCTTGTGTGCGTGTTTACCAGACAGGCCCCCACAAAGGAGCTGGCCCAGGTCATGGGGAACCTGAGGTTCCAGGTAAAAGCTGAGGGTTGAACCAGCAACCACCTCCCAGCTTGAAGTGGAACAGACTTTGGGCCTTAGGCCTACGTTCAGCAAGTGGCTGAACCTGTCAACATTTGCTGCCCGGTTACAGTGCGGGGCGTTTGTCGTGTAAAAAAAAAGAAAAAAAAATAGCATACAAAGAACTCCAAAAAAATAACTGAACCATAAAATGTAGTACGGCACCATTGTACAGACAAAGTATGTATGTCAAACATCTGATGGCACCCGACCAAGTCCACATCGATGTGACATCACACAGGAAGGAAACCCCAGCTTTGTCTGAGCCCGGGTGAATTTAAACAAAGTATTGGAACATCTGATGGGACTCAACCAAGTCCTCAGCAGGTAGACCCAAGCCAGCTCCCCAATGTACCTGGTGAGCTGGCTGCACTGTTGTTTACCTGCTTGTGTATGTGTTTACCTGCTTGTGTGTGTGTTTACCAGACAGGCCCCCCAGAAAGGCCATGGCCCAGGTCATGGGGAACCTGAGGTTCCAGGTGAAGGGACTGAAAAAGCAGAGGTTTGAACCAGCAACCACCTCCCGGCTTGAAGAGGAAGCCTTCGGGCCGTGTTTTATATGTCAGCATAATCACGAAACATTGACTGAGGGACTCTCACCGTCTCTGACGGCAGACAGGCCCCCAAGAAAAGACCTGTCCCAGGGCATGGGGAACGTAAGGGTCCGGGTGAAGGGACTAAGAAAGCAGAGGGTTGAAACACTGGATCAGGAGGAGGTGAAGCCTTTGGGCCGACCTTTACGCCGAAACCCCTTCAGACGCATTTAGATGGCCTGGGCCGAAACCAAGGCTGTCATCGCCACCGACGCCCCCCCGAACACCCCTGAACAGCAGGATCTGGTTGTTGAGGCTGAGGAGGAAAGGGAAGCCATACAGCAGGCTGAGGGGAAGGGCCTTAGGCCTACGTTCAACAAGTGGCTGAACCTCAGGATGAAGGACCTGTCAACATTTGCTGCCTGGTTACAGTGCGGGGCGTTTGTCCTGTAAAAAAAAAGGAAGAAAATAAAAATAGCATACAAAGAACTCCACAAAAATAACTGCACCATAAAATGTATTACGGCACCATTGTACAGACTAAGTATGTATGTCAAACATCTGATGGCACCCGACCAAGACCACATCGATGTGACATCACACAGGAAAGAAACCCCAGCTTTGTCTGAGCCCAGGTGAATTTAAACAATGTATTGGAACATCTGATGGGACTCAACCAAGTCCTCATTGGTGTTACATCACACTGAGGTGTGTAATGCTTTGTTTGAATTCACCTGCGCTGGGAACAAGCTGTGGTGTCACTCCAGTGTGATGTCACATCGATGTGGACTTGCTCGGGTGTCGGGTCCCATCTAATGTTGGACATACATACTTTGTCTCAATTCACCTGGGCCCAACTGCCAATTCATGTAAATAAAATCAAATAAAAATATTTGCCGAAATCTTCGTCCTCTTATGTCTGTTTAAAGATGTATAAGTACTTGATGGCAGACACACACTCGTTTGTGAGCGTGCGCACACACAAACAGCAGGTAGTGGAAGAAGAACTTGAATGCCATACTTGAGTAAAAGTAGATATCTTCCCAGAAAAGGGCCCTGGTAAAAGTAAAAGACACCCAATAGAATAAGACTTGAGTTAAAGTCTTCCACTATCTGATATTCATTTGAATTAAATTTTCTGATATGTACTTAAGTATTGAATGTGAAAGTACAAGTAATTACTGTTAATAAAATAAATCTTTTTTTTTTCATTTTTAGATTTATTTGAATTTTCAAAATATATAAACCATAACATCAATTTCCTTACCTTCCTTCACGCACACAAACACAAAGTATGTTTAGTACATGAGCTAAAATAAGACAACACTCAAAATGATCATGCATGAAATGACCTTACATTTATGGAGAACTTTATTCCTTACAAGAACTCAAACAACATCAATCGGGGCGTAGCCAGGATATTATGTCAGTAGGGGCCAGTCACTTTCTGGGGGTGGCACTTGTGACTTGTGTGAATTAATACAGATTATGTTCGCCTTTTCTGGATTATGCATAGATACGGCATATGGAATGATATTGTGGGGGGTTTAGATTCTCTGCCCGTCCTAATCTGAGGAGAAATCTATGCCATAAACAGAAATATTATAGACCTTTATTACACGAGTCTTCTCAATGCCGTGGAACGCTCTGTTCACTGGCATGGGTCGTAGTCCGGTGACTACCCCAGCTTCTTCCGTTGCTAAGCGACGTCACCGTCTTTGCGGACAAATTATTTCTCTGCTGATCAACACTACGAATGTTGGTAACGAATAAATTGTTTAAAAAAAAAGACACACCATGTGAAGTTAATTTTTCGTTTTGGCAAGTAGCCGTGTAATAAACGGGATAATGTATAGAACGATGCCGGTTATTATCGAAAATAAGCCCCTTCAGGGCGAAGCAAGACACCTTCGCTGCGCGTCGGTGTACTGTTCGACCTGTCGGGGCTTATTTTCTTGATGAGGCCTAGCAACAAATGAGTACAAAGTGATATGTATTTAAAAAAAAAAAAAAAAAGTCGGGTTGAGATCGGGCTCATAATTACAGTGAAAGCTAGGGTGGGCGATTTGGGAGAAAACAGCCATTGAGATTCCGTTGCGTTCTCTCTGCCACGCTCTACCTGCTGTAGCTCCTCCCTCCGAACGTCAGTTATGCGCGTTCATGTGAATTCAGTTACATTAGGAAGACGAAACACCATGTCCGATTCCGAGGTCATTAAACATTAGTGCTGATATAGCATCAACATCTTACTCACAGACATACCATGTATGTTATCTTAAAATCATTGGTAGGCCTAAGAAAGGTAGCTTTATCAGCCAAGCAAGGTAGCAAACTAATTGCAACTGTAATTCGTTAGCATAAGCTTCTAGAGCTAGTAACGTGGTGATCAATATTTTATTCTGACGTTTTGAAGTGATGAATTGTACTACAATAACGCTATTTTTTTTGCATTATAAGAGTGTACAAGAAGAGAGCCCATGGACTCTGGGGACGATTATGTCCCAGGTCCTAGCAGCACAGGACGTGGGATATGTAGGGTCAGCCGACGTCCTCCCGGAGCTCTATAAATAATAGTATATCATTGTATATAATTGTGTATATAATATCACGGCCAAAAGCTCTGTGCGCCTCCGGCTGGCCGTAGCGCGAGAAGCTCTCGCAGGGATTGGGCTTCGCGGGGTTTGTTTATCGTTGCTATGGTTTCCGGTCTTGTGTGTTCCAACGGTTTATTAGGTAGTAGGCCCATGATCCCATCTAATAAATCTCTGTCTAATCAATACTTCATTCACTGCCTCTTCCGTGGCCATTACAATATTATGAATAGACTGTTTTGGGTCATCCGACGTCTCTCCCTCTCCCACAAAAGGTTAAGACATGCAATGGTGGTTATCTTGTTGTGGCGCGACAAATTCGACAAAACGTGCACAGCGACAGATTATGATTTGTGGCGACAAAACTTCGGCGACAACGCGAACGGGCGACAAATGTCGCGTTTGGTGTGAACTCACAGTTAGTGTGACCATAACTAACATATAAAACGAACATAGGCCAATGCAAGACATCCTACAGAACCGTATTGAAACGGTTACATTACAGAACCGTAATGTAACGGTTATCGTGGCTTTGCCTAGTAAAAAACCATACCAGCCGACACTTTACATATTCATCACCATGGAGAGTTAACACTATTCCTTACCTGTCTATAAGAAATGTAGCCATCTCAGCCTCCATTTTAAGTTTCTCAGGTCACGTAAATATCTCCATCGCTCATAAGCCACGCCAATGTTCACTCTGGTTTTTTCGGGCTCTCCGCCTCCCTTGTAGTAGCTGTCCTTTCAACAAGTGTCTTTCCTCTTTTTTTTGATGTCTTAGCGGTGTTAGTTGTTGGTATCCGGGGAATGGGAAATATAAGGACCATGAAGACTTTGCTATTCTTTTGTTTTCCGCCGTAGTATTGCCAAACTGTCAGACTGCTAGGCTCGTGAACGCTCACGCAGGGACGCACCAACGTCGTTGCCAAGGGGACCGGACGGTCCCACAGCCAATAAGAACGGAGAATCGGAGCCTCGCTCTGATTGGTCAAAGTGTACATGAGCGGTGGCAATTTTGTTGGGGGGGCACACAGAGGCAGGGGAGAGCAAAGTGATGAACAGATATTCTCAGAGCACTTCACCTACATACTATAGCTGACTGGCTATTATGACATTTTTGCCAAATATTACATTAAAAGAATTACCCACGCTAGCTTTAATGTGTCGGGTCGGGCCGGGCTCGGACAGAACGTGCACGGGCTCGGGCCGGGTCGGGCTTGATTTTCTGGGACCGACAAGCTCTAGTCTGATTGCGAGCACCGGCTCGCAATCGGACAAATCAGGTCCGATTACGTGCCTGCTTTGTCTCGTAGAGAGAAAGGGGGGAGCGGAGATAGAGAGGCGATCGCTACCCGATATCGCAAGAAATGCAACCTGTGACCGCTGGTCACACCCCACATCCATGTCCCGAAGATGGGGGAGGCGGACGATGCTGAGGCTTTCCTCGAGACCTTCCAGGGAGTGGCGAGGTCTCGAGATGACCTCATCAGGAGTGGGCTCACCGTCTCCTGCCATTCCTGACGGGGGGGGCAGCCCACAGTCTGCCGGCCGGGGCCCAACGGGACTTCGACACCGTCGCCAAGGCCATCCGGGACCGGCTTGGCCAAAACCCCGAAGAATATCGACGCCGGTTCCGCGCGTCGACGTTCACAGAGGGGGACAGACTCTTCGCCTATGCCCAGCAGCTGCGGGACCAAGCGAGGAGGTGGCTGGTCCCAGACCAGAACACGCCGGAGGAGGTTGTGGAACAGGTGACCCTAGAGGGCCTCAGGGCCTCGCGGCAGCGGTCGACCTAGCGGAGAGCCACCTGCCCCCCCCTCCGACGGCCCAGCGACCACCAACACCGGGCCCACGCACCGGTGCATCTGCCGTACGGCGGGACCGACCAACCCCGGCGCCGAGGGCGAAATAGGGGGCCTCCGGTTCAGAGCGGGAATGTGAATCGCCTTCTCCCCCCTCTCTGCAGATGGGCGCTCAGATGGCAGGGGAGGGGTGTTGGCGGTGCGGACGGCCTGGCCACTTTCGGCGGGAGTGCCCTATGATGGAGGTGGGTCAGGTCGTCCTCGTCACCGGTGCCCCGTCTCCTCTCCACAGTCCTGGCAAGGCGTACAGTATCCCAGTGAGGATACAACGGGGTACGTACGAGGCGCTGTTGGATTCGGGCCGCATGCAGACCATGATCCATCAGCGCCTGGTGCGATCTGAGGCATTGGTGGAGGCATCGAGCATTCCGGTGAGGTGTATACACGGGGATGTTCACGAGTATCCCTTGGTCCCCATCGAAATTCGTTATGGGGGAAAAAGCATCAAGTCAAGGCGGCGGTTAGTTCGAGCCTTATCGCATCCCCTGATTCTAGGGTTGGAATGGGCTGGGTTTCCACAGGCTGTTAGGGGGACTATGGGGTGCGGACACGACAGATAGGGACAAGTAAGTCGGGTGCTGTGTTCTGTGCCGATGCGGGGGCGTCCGACGCTGTTCAGGGACAGGGGGCGGCGGGGGATCCTCAACCTGAGGTCCCAGCGCCGAGGTTTCCATCGGTGGAGGATTTCCCCCTCGAGCAGTCTCGTGACGCTCCCCTATGCTCAGCCTACGACCAGGTGATAGCCGTTAATGGTACTGAGGCGGTTGCTGGGGCTGGCAGGGTACTACCGGTAGTTCGTGCCGCACTTCTCGGACCTAGCCAGCCCCTTGACCGACCTCACCCGTAAGAGCAGTAGGGCCGAGCTCTGAGTGGCCAACGACGTGCGTCGCGACGTAGGTCGTATTGGTCTCGACGTAGGTCGCATTGGTCTCGACGTAGGTCGCATTGGTTGCGACGTAGGTCGCATTGGACGCTGTGTTGGTCGCTCGTCTGACTGCTTTCAGTCGCTGTGGTCGCTGGCTGGCTTGGTCGCTCAAAGTCTATGGGCGGTCGTTAATCAGTTCATTTGCATGTTATTAACGTTTTTTTTGCAGACAGTTGAAGTACCAGAAAGCCATGCTCTCTGGCGAAAGATACCTACAGCTCTTAATTGCTAATATTATTTTTAAATTTTTCTATTGAAGTAGGGGAGAGCCGGGTCGATTGAAACACGGGACGATTGAAACACAGCGATTTCCTCGAAAACCACGCAAGGCTTTCACGTCAAATTTCGTCACTACGTTCAGCACACAAGACAGAATGACGTCCCACCGTTCAAATGTTATCCCGCGAACTTGTTTTCGAGAGCGCTAAGTAAAATCTTTCGTGCAGTAGTTTTTTTGTAATAGCTGTGTTTTTTGTTTCATGCCATAATAATATGACTATACAACAGATGAATTAGTACTTAAACCTGTGCTAAAGTGCCAGTAGTCGCTGTCAGGACGATTGAAACACTTGTTTCAAACGTAACAGGTGTCATGTTATTCGGTTGAACTGGTAGTTTTTGTTTAAAATAAATAAAAGGAATGTTCAACTGTGTATCCCTAAACATGACTTACAGCGAAATAAGTAAATTTAATACAAATTTAGTCGTCCAAAAGAAGAAAGGTGAGTTTTAATCGAAATGTGCATCTTGACAATTACGCACGGGCCAAAATATTTGACCTAGGCCTATTCATATCATGCAGAATTATGTGAAATTTTAGCAATGACGAGTACACTAGTATGTTGTCCGGTATGTTGCATAAAAACAGGAGTAAGGTCAATAGTTTATTTTTATGCTGTTTAATTCGTCCCGCATGTGTGAAATGTCAAATGTCAAATTACGTTCAAAGTCAAAAAACAGCTCGATCATCTAACATGTATTAAATTACACTTGTAAATCCCCGTCCACACGAACCCGGGTATTTTTGAAACCGAACTTTTATGAACCCCGGTTAAAATTTTTTTTGCGTCCACACCACCGGTTTCATAAAAAATAACTCAGTTCACAAGAGACCGCAAATCCGCCTCAAACGTGCATTCCAAAGCAGTAGGTGGCGATAGCACGCCAAACAGGAAGGCCATTTAGCCAATCACAAGGCTGGAAAAATTCATACCGGAAAAACAACAATGGCGAATCGAGGCCAGGCAGATTCCCGATTCCTTCGTGTGGACGGACAGCGAAGTTGAGTTACTTCTCACTGTTACTCATGAATTTAAAATAAGCAGAATTCAAAGAAAAATGTGGATTGGGATTCGTGTCAGTCCAAGATGATAATCTGATGATCTGATGATAGTCAATTTATACATTGGTCTCCATGGATACTACTTATACTGTTTACCGTCGCACAGTGTGACGTCAAACAATGTCGACAAGGAACCAAAAAACTGCGGTTTTCCTGTCCACACGTGACTGCTGAAACCGGAGTTTTCGAAAAGTTCACCCTGGACTCCGGTTACAAAAAACTCCGGTTTCAGGAGCCGACAACTGCGGTTACGTGTGGACGAACTGCAAAACCGTGTAGAGAAACACACGGTTTCAAAAAAACCGGGTTCGTGTGGACGGGGCCAACACACATGTGAGTTGTTGATTTGCATACGCAACGTCATCTTTGAAAAAGACGTTTAACTGAAAAGTGTTTCAGTCGACCCGGCTCTCCCCTACAGTTTAAAATGATGAAATCGTTGGTTTATCGGTATCAATAAAATATATTATTATTAGTTGTTGTAATTTGGGGCGTATTCAAATAATGTATTTTATATATTATATATAGCCTATTTGTTTTGTTAAATGTCATTAAGCCTAATGAGGTATATTATGTACAAAGTTATTCGTTATAGAGTGATATAGAAGTTGTATAGTTGTTTTGTTAAATGTCCATGGGCCAGATTGACTCGGGGTCCTAGATGCGCATTAATGACGCGCTTCCTGTAAACGCTGTCTTTTTCATTCATTCCTACGTTATTCCCAAGTATTAACGATCTCCTTTTGTTTTGTAATCTATGAATAATAATCTAATGTACAAAGATTGATCAGATAATATGTGTGGCTTTAGATTGATGGCTAACGCGAGCTTATAAACCTTGGGGGGGGGCTTCATCAATATAGGATTCGTTTTGTAGGCGATAATTACTTTAACATATGTGAAAATAAAAATATATGTGTAACCGAGCGTTTTATTGTTACCTATACTTGGGTAATATATAAAAGAAGAATCGGTTAACTTCATTCTCTGAACGGGGCGATCCACTTTAATTCCAGCGCTCACAACACAGAGTCAAAACAGCGATCCACACGCAGCCACTTCCGTTCTGCTCCTTCAGAACAAGAGTCGCTAACAGGAACTGGGTTGCATGTGCATTCATCGGTGCTTTTAGACGTGTTCCCAATGGCTTTGTTTGTGCGAAAGAACGGGCTGCGTTCAGAACAAAAACGGATTGAGCCTTCTTTTTATGTCCATGATTGAGTCCCGTTGATGAACAACCCTTCCGGGTTTTGGTCCGTTGGCCTGTGTCCCATAACTCCAGCGAGCCTACAAATGAGGTAACGGATTTTCCGAAGTGTATCTGATAGAAACGCGTGTCTTTCTATACTTCATACTTGGGTGTTGATGTGCACGTGAGTTTCCTCTTGTTCTCTATCGCTTTCATTGATAATGAATTACTCATAAGTACTCTCTTGAATACTTTTAACTACTTGTGGATCAAAGATCACATTAACTACGCCTGTGCGGAACTGTGTCGGATCTATGCTGCATCTATGCTGGACTTCGTCCTACATTTATTTCCAAAGGACTATTTTGCACACATAGACTCCTGACTCCTGTTGTGAGTGCTGAATTGTTGGTAAGATGCCCCTTACAGATATATCCATCCGATGTGAATTATGCTATATTAGTTTGGCAGTTGCGTACTGTAGGGGGACACAGCAGGTGGAAATGACACCGGCTTGCTAGAAAAAAGCTCTAACGTTACTTTTAGTTTATGACACTTTAGTTATTAGTAATAACGTTACACCTTTGATTTTCCTCTTTATTTTAACATTTCGGTCTCATGCGAAGTTTTGAAACGTAGGCTATACTGTGTGTGTCCAACTTCCCTTTTCCTTGAGTAGATCAACGTTACTCCTCTCAAAAACATGTTCAAGTATTATTTCGTTATAAACCTTTATTTTGCATGGCTATACAGCCTATGGTTGCATTCTATGTATTTTTTTGTGTCTATTAGATTAAAGTCAACTGGTTATTGAAAAGCTGCACTCACACAGAGGACACAAATCTTCAAGAAAACATGAAATATAATTCTGAACTTACTGCTTTACATATACCCGTGAAGTAACAGGAGAAAACAAAGGAGTGAGGGGATTTGTCCATTTTTTTTTTTTAAACCAATGGAGGCTAGGTTCCTATTGAATCTCTCAGTCCTTGTCTGGCTATTACAACGTGGATGCATTGAGTTGCACGTTCAGTGTGGCAATAATGCATTGCCTTAGCTATCTAACCGGAGACCCAAGGCAATCATTAATTACAAGCTGCTGAGTAATGTGGTTACTATACTGAAGTCTTCACCCCCTTCCATCCCTGTGAACGAATTTGGTCCACAATATTGTGTTCTGTGTTGTTTATCCAGTATTTCTACAAACATGCTCTTGGATGTACTCTGTATTGGGGTATCGACTCATAGCTTTGGGATAGAGTACCCCCTTTGGCATGGTGAACGATTTAGAAGTGCATATGTCAACCCATTCTTTGGTGCCAGCAGACTAATCCACTCTAGGATTCATTGTGTGGGGGAAAAATGACTTGACACTAACTTGAGCTGTCAAATTGGCATTCTCTCATGTTTAAATGTCTTTAAGCAATCCAACGATTCATTGGCAGTCATCTGTTTTTAGGCCTTTAGAGGGGAGGACTCGTAGTCTAAATTATGTCAAGATTACGTTACTAATTGTTATGGCAGAACTTCTGGGCAGAGTGCCTGGATCTAACCTGGGTCGGAAACCAACAATTGCAAACTAATTAGGATTAGATTAAACAACATTGTTCAAAATAGATATGAATCTAAAGAAAGGGAAACACCCAGTTCACCCAGATTTGAACTTGACTGCCATTAGACTAAATATATGAATGTAAAGTCTGACTTGTGAGATGAATGAAGCATTTACTTGTCGATATGGAATCCATAGTTCAAAGGGCACTCCATCCCTTGAGATCACACAAAGGCTTTTAACCCATCACGGCTGCCTCCTACCCTTGACCTCTCCTATCCGGTTACCACTCTCTATCCCATCCTCGTCACATCCTCTTCAGCCTATCTTTTACTCTGAAATTGTATTCATGTTTTTCATTAAAAAATGCTAGAGTATGTAAATAAGACGTCAATTAGTCAATGCATTTTCAAACTGTAATTCAATTACGACAAATATATGTAATCTATCCTTTGACAAATCAAAATAAGGAGTCCACTCTGAATCCTAAACTAAAGTATTTAGGATACCCATTCTGATAGATGATTTCAGTCAGTAGTGCCCTCTTCAATGTTTATACCTAGCCCGCTTAGGCCATGTTTCTGCTGAGTGCACATTATTGATCCTATATTGATTGCATACGTGCTTGAAATTAACAGGATATTGGGAGACTCATTAGATAAATTGTAGATGGATACATTTTGTCTGACCTTCCTCTACTTGGTATTATAAAAGCATGATAATGGGAAGATACAGGCAGCGATTTAACAAGCATATAGCCAATGTTGCAATGGGTGTACATGATTCTTAGCGGAAACTTTCACATCATGGGCAGTAACAACAAAGGAACCAAATTGAGGGGAAGTGACCATCGTGGAGATTTTAGGATTGGCCATGGCTGAAGTCAGCCATGGCAAGACAGACCAAGTTAATTTGTTATACCCTACGGGTGAAGTTGTCATGTCTGCAAGGCTGCAAGCAAGCAGTTATAGGAATCTACACAACAAGGAATTCAGTACGATTACTATTTCCACGAAACTAGGGTAAGAAAAGGTCGACACACTGATTAATCTAAACCAACTATTTGTGTTCAAAGTTCAGATTCCTGAAAGTGAAAGACTATTCAAGATAATGTTAACCTCATAAAACCTCATAAAACCTGCCAAAGTTGGATTTTGGGCTAGATTTTTCTTGGTGTGGAGGAAATGCTGGTAATGACTGCCTTTGCGTTTTGTTCATGATTGTTTCTGTTATTCCCAGTAACAATAACAACTGTTTTAGACATACTTTACAGTGTGCTAAAGCTAACTCCTATGGTCGCGAGAGACTGTCTTGGATGACACTGGTTTTAAAACATTCTTGGTTTTGACAATATGACGGTCATACACACACATTGTGGTCATTCACACACTCAGTCACTCTGAAATAACTCACTCAACGTACCAACAAATACACCATTAGCCTCTCTCACTCACACACACACACACACACACACACACACACACACACACACACACACACACACACACACACACACACACACACACCACACACACACACACACACACACACACACACACACACACACACACACACACACACACACACACACGCGCGCGCACCCCCCCCCCCCCCCACACACACACACACACACACATAGAATGTCAGGAAGCCCTTCCTTGACATTGAATGCACTTATCTTTTGATAAACACAATGGATCGTTGGATCAGTGTTCTTCAACTTGCATGACGGTACTGTAGGTGGTACCTGGGGTTTTATTCTGCCTTTTGGTTTCCGTCCTAAATTTTCCACTGGTATGTTTTTGATTACTGTTTTGTGTTGCTTTGTGTTTGCTAAATAAACACACTGGGACCATAAACAGCATTTTCTACTCATTTTGTCTTCTAGCAATTATTGTGTACATAGGGGGGACTGTCACTCTTTACTCAGTCACTGTATGTGTATTTATCTATTTTTACCGTTTGAGGTGGTCCATTAAAGGTCTAGATGACAATATAATGGTCCACCTCAGGTCGAAGGTTCAAAACCACTGAGTTAGATAATAGCAAACTCCATAATGACCAACGTTACAGGAAGCATATTCATATTCATTTTTCAAAAAATCCTTGGTAACTTATCAAAACACATTTTCTCACCTATCCCATCCTGTACTTGTGAGAGCATTGTAATAATTGTGTTTGTTGGCAATGGTGGTGGTGTTGTAAAATGGTGTAGTAAACCCTAGTCTACGTGGCACTGGTGTATAATGTCTCAAGAATGATTTAGTATCAGCTGCTATAATGCAATGGTTAAAGGTAAAGGTTTTACTGTTTCATCAAATCATAAGCTTTGGGGGACTGGCAGTACTTTTGGTCCACGACCAACAAAATATTTGATGCCTAATAAGCATTCCATTAGATAATAGCAAACTCCATAATGACCAACGTTACAGGAAGCATATTCATATTCATTTTTCAAAAAATCCTTGGTAACTTATCAAAACACATTTTCTCACCTATCCCATCCTGTACTTGTGAGAGCATTTGTAATGATTGTGTTTGTTGGCAATGGTGGTGGTGTTGTAAAATGGTGTAGTAAACCCTAGTCTACGTGGCACTGGTGTATAATGTCTCAAGAATGATTTAGTATCAGCTGCTATAATGCAATGGTTAAAGGTAAAGGTTTTACTGTTTCATCAAATCATAAGCTTTGGGGGACTGGCAGTACTTTTGGTCCACGACCAACAAAATATTTGATGCCTAATAAGCATTCCATCTCCTTACAATGTCACAAAATATTATTGTTTTTCTAGGGGTGCTGTTCATGGTTACAGTATTCCCCTTTTCAGCCTTCAAATATGCAATTGAAGTGTATTGTGGCCATGATCCCGTGAGTGACCCACTGTGTCCCCCTACGACCCCCAGTTTGTAGTTTGTCGACCACAGCTTGTCATGTGAATCAAACCATAAAGTAAGACATGACACGTGTTAGTGTTTAACGAGTGACTGATCATTCACAAGACTTCTTTTCCTCTTTCCAGATGTCTGACGAGTGACTTCTGGAACACCTTCTTGTTTCAAGAAGGATATCACTGGGAGACACTCCTTCAACTTCCTGTTGCATCCCTTGTTTGCGGCGCAGTCGACCTACTGAATCCCGGCTGCGATCAAAACGGTCGGGTCCGACGTGACTCCCAACGTCATCCACTCACTGACCCTCTGACTTTCATAAATGGCTAGTCCTGCTGTCGATCAGTGACCAATCGGTGCCAAGCTGGACCTGCACGCTCCGCCTCCACCCACCTGGTCTGGCTCATCGACCCCGCCCCCTGAGCGGTTCTGCAAACACAGGCTCTGGCTCTCTAGTCCAGGGCTCAGCACGGCCAGCTGCGAAGAGCAGTATGTCGCTGAGGCCACGCCCCCGGAGTGCACAGCCCAGTACAGAGACGCTGAAACGATTACAGGTAAGGTCCAAGCACTGTCTCCTTGTTCACTGACCCCCCCTTATGTATTACAGTTCAGATATTCGGGCGAGGTTGTCAGTGAATCAATTAATTAATTGCGTTAAGTTGTTTTGTGCGTTGAACAACATTAAAATGAGGGGGGTGTTATTCTTAATGTTATTGCATGGAATGTGCCGAGGCATATTCCTTTCCCAGACACAGTATACGACTGTTGTGTGGACAGTAGACACACACCCCCACACCATATGTGTGTGTTTGTGTGTGGGTGTGTGTTGTGAGAAACTGACCTTTCCGTGTGACCCCATTTATATTTACTTCCTCTCCCGAGAGTTCTTGGCAGAACTCTTGGGAACATCCCACATCATCCACATTGGATACAAATGTACATTTAGTCTCCTATGTACATAGGAGACAAGTCTTCCTAGGGTTCTCTTTTTTCTCCTTTTTTCTCGAATGTAATTCCCTATACCTCAAGATTTGACTGGAGATGGCCTTATATTATTGTTTTGTTTATTGTTATTTTAATTATAAGGGTGCCTTTAAACTCTCAATTGTGGTTTAGTATATTATAATTCGTAAATTTACAACACTTTTAGAGGGTCAACGTATATACTGGGCATTCCTGCAATGAAGGATTCTTTGACAAGACATGGATAGCGTAACATAAGTTAATGACATGTTATTAAGTTATTAGTGCCATCTGCTGGTATCTATTCGTTCCTAGTTCCTACAACAGTAAAGTTTAATTTATACTTTGGCCATCAATTCCCTTACCGCTCGCTACAATACTATATTCGTCAGACTCTCATCTTTGTCTTTGCGAATGCATCTGTGTTTGTGCGTTCTGAAAAGTTTAATGGATCTATTCTGAGATTAATGATGATAGGGGGTTGAGGGGAAATTTGCTGTGGTTCTACCATTCAGTGGTAAAATAAAGAATTGGGTCAGTAGTACAGTTGGGAAAGAAGAGTTCTAATAAATGTAACACACTGTGTGTGTGTGTGTGTGTGTGTGTGTGTGTGTGTGTGTGTGTGTGTGTGTGTGTGTGTGTGTGTGTGTGTGTGTTGTGTGTGTGTTGTGTGTGCTTGGGGAAGGCTTTCTTTGTTTTTTGCAGAGAATTTCATGCAATTGTTTTGACATTATTTTGTGGGTCACAACCTAACATTTGTCCTAGATCAGTATAGTACAGGCCTTCAGTGTTATTGGCGGAAATTCAGATTGAGCCAGAGTTTGGATTACCTAATCAGCCTTTCTGTCTTTTACTCATTCCCTAATGTGATATGCAACTTGCATTATATATTAACATAACCCGCCAAACAGGGAACCCTAGCCCTCAGCCTGACCTGACTGAAAGGCCTAATGTTACCCTGTAGTGGACATATGGCACAATAAATGCATAAGTGTGCTGCATTGCCGCCGCATAATCTTGTATCTCTGCTGAACTCAGGATGAGCATATTGACAAAAGGAGTGAATATCACTCCATGGTCACTTAAATGGGTACACCTGCCTGCCTGCTGTGTTGTGGCTTCAACTCAGTACAATTTTAAAAAGCGTCTGCTAAATGATAAAACAACACAAATTGTGTAGTTTAAATGCTGATGTAAGGGATGGCATATTTGTGCTTACAGCATGGATCGACTCAGCCATCCAGGCTGATCGCCATAGTGTTGAATCAAGGCTCCTTATACCAAGAATGGGTCATTAGAATGCCAAAGAGCAGCAGAGTATGATTGAAGTCTCTATGTGTGCATACATTTATGGCCGTGGTCTTTCCGTTTCCCAATGTCTACTGGAAAATTCCATGCATCATTGCCTCGATATGGCATTTGTTGCACCAGTGTACCTTGAAGTAGTCATAATAATAATAACCATATATATCACCTGTTGCTCTTGCAGTCGCCAACAGGCATTTCTACATGTAGAACTGGATCTAAAATTGAACTTGGCATAACCTGAGGTATGAATATCCAAGATGCCACACCTGATATTGTTCAATGTGCTGAATGAGGGTTTCCTTTTGTGGCAGTTTTCTTTAAAACACATATGACACTTTACAATGTCCAAACAGTTGGTTATCATTGTGTTTACAAGTTATCAAGTTATCTTAAATCACTTGTTTTTGGGAGAACGCAACAGGAAGTTTAAGTGGCTGGATCAGATGCTCTTTTTCAAATACTTCCAGTTCTTGAAAGGCGGGTTATGAAACAGTTATCTGTGCCTTCGGGCCAGCCGTTACTTGTGTTTAGACAACCGTAGAGAACAGGGAGATGGCTGGAAGAAGAGGGAGGGAGAGAGAACAGTAAAGTTTGTGTAGCTGTGTTGGGAGAGTTCCAGCTGTGTGTGTGTGTGTGTGTGTGTGTGTGTGTGTGTGTGTGTGTGTGTGTGTGTGTGTCTGTGTGTCTGTGTGGATGTAAGAAAGGGAGAGAGAAAGAGAGGGGGGGGGGTGGCCAAACTGGGCGGCCCATGTGAGTATCGTCATCGGCATGTCAGGCATGGCCAACTAGTTTGGCCTGGGTCTCTTCTCCTACTCTTTCTCTCGCTGTGTCAGTGTCTCAGCCGCTCTAAGGCTCCAGCTGCCTTGTATGTTAACCGATACAGTTAACTATATGCCTCTTTCTACATTTTCCTGCCATGTTATGAGCAACTTTGCTTCTTCTCTGGAGCAAATGAAAATGTAACTGGAAGACTGGCGAGGCTGTTGCTTTGTCTGGGCAGAAGCCACAATGAGTGAGTATGGACCTTAGCATGGAGGTTTGTTAGCTTGGCGCTAGTATACACATGGGATTATAAATGCTCTGCATGTGCCTCTTTTGTGTCTCTGTCTCAGCTACGACCTTTTAAAAAAACTATCTTCGGTGGTTGATGAGGTCATTCTGTAGTTCAAATAAGCTCTTGGAAAGGTTGAAAACAGGAGACTACAGTGTCACGGTTGGCAAAAGTTAAATTAGTCTCATGATCTATTGCTCAAGTTTATCAATGTTCCTCTAAGTCTACTTGTATGATTATTATTATTATTAGTTATATTGGGTCTTAAATGGTTCTGATGGAGGTTCCAATAAGAGGGGTGTATACTTAGGTATAACCCCAGGTCATGACCTCTGCTCTGTCTATGTATTCCTTTTAGACTCAATCTAGCGCAAAAACATGTTTTTGGGAGAACGTGGTCTTTGAGCCCACGTAGATGATCACGATAAACCGTATGCATAACAAACTACCTCGAAGGCACACAGACTTGGCCTAGTGGACCACCGGTCTAGCTAGGTCTTGTAAAAAAACGTTTGTTCCAGTCTATAATTACACTTGATCTTGAACTTGTCCTACTCATAAGGTTTACTGCTTTAAAAGCTGATCTGCGTCGTGCATCTGTCTTTATCCCTCCCAGTTATTTAATTGGTGCTTAACTTTAACTTTCATGAGACGGTCTGAGTTTGTAGTTGTTTTTTGTTTGGGAAAAGATTGAGGTCATTTGAGGATTGTTTGGTTAAGTCCAAAACAGCTGACATTGTACATGTGTTCTGTTTGTTTATCCTTATTCAGATTGTCTTGATCTTCTAGTTTTGTTCCAAATCCAGATACACATGCACACAGTGCAAAGCAACCTACTCAGGATTAAGTCATTTCCCATTTTGCTGGAATGTTTTTATCTGCTGCTGGAAATATCTTTTCTTACTTGCCTTCCCTTGTCATGTAGAAGGGAAGTGAAGGAAGCATGTATTGCCTTGGGAACTTTAATTTCGTGAGTGACTGCACCCTTGTGTATCTGCAACAACACAGTTACTATTAGCAACTAAACTTCTTTTAAGATCTAGAGTAGAACAGTGTTTCTCCATGCCTTAACCCATCTGATTGGAAGAATCAATAATTATTTACCGTATTTGCGATCCAACCTCATAGACAAAACGTGCTCCAACCTGGATTAAAGTGTAATCAAAATACTCTTAGGGGAAGCACAACATGTTACCCACCCGCGTTCTTGCTCTCATTTTGTCTAAGAAGCCTTTACCTTAGAATAAGGGTTAGCTCTGTTAGACTTTTAACATTTGGGTGTGCCAATGGGCATGTGCTGTTCTCGGTCAGTAGAAACAAAACTCACAATTATGTAAACATACATGCACTTAACAATCGTAGTGCTATGCAAAATCTGGACGGGTTCACCCAGTTTCCCCCACTGCCTTTTCCAAACACCGGCCTCTAACTAAAATCTGCACTGGGCTACCTAATCACCCTGTTGTTAGAGTGGCGTTTAAAGAGAAGCTGTTGAAAAGTAATCTTCTTGAGTATTTGCTGTCGTAGACATTATATTCTTCTCCTCGAATACTTAGTAGTCTGTGTGTGTGTGTGTGTGTGTGTGTGTGTGTGTGTGTGTGTGTGTGTGTGTGTGTGTGTGTGTGTGTGTGTGTGTGTGTGTGTGTGTGTACATTCGCATGTCTTTGTGTGTGTGTGCATGCTTTTCCCTATCTCAGCACAGTCAGTCATTGGGTCTGGATTTAGATCAGTATGAGAGACAGCATTGTTAGAGACAGATAGACGGAACAGATGGACCAACAGAGGGAAAGGGGCAGGGAGGGAGACGGGGGCAGAGAGAGACACATACAAGTATAATCTCGCTTTGTGTGTCTGCTAACACCGCCGCCCAACTAAGGAAGTGGCATGTGTAGCCTAGTGAGCTAGCTAACAACTTTAAAAACAATGCTTTTTTTGAAAGAGCTTCTTTTAAACCAAGCTTGAATATGTGATTGAGGGGGTTTGCGAAGAAAGAACATTTTTGTCTCGCGAGCTGGCATGCAGTGCGGCAACAAGTGGTGAACATCTACCGGCAGACGGTGTTATGAACTAGATAAGGGACTTTTATTCATCGAGTAAAGGCTATATGGGAGCAGGGAGCATCGCTTTTGAAGGTACTGCACATATGAGCGTCACAGAGAGGTTCTCATGGCTGAAGAGTTGGGTAAGAGGATGACTTCATTTTCCACCACACTGCTTGAGTCACGGCACTCCTAGTTTTTATCCCAACTCCACAGTTTTAGTGGAACCCTTTTAAGGAGTTCCCAGGGGAAACAGTGGTTTAGGTCGGAAACGTGGTTTCCATAGAAACCTTTTTATTTGTTGTAGCTTGTAGCTGGTTTTGTTTCGCATGGTAAGGATTGTACTAACTTTGTGCTTCACACAGTGGGTCTGGTATGATTTATGTTACAAAAGATTTGAAGGATTACATATTCTACTATATATATATATATATATATATATATATAGTTTAGTTATGACTACAGCATGATTATATTGTACATAATACAATGGTATTAATTATAAGCTTTAAAAGGAAAATACATGTGTAGTTCTCCCATGCTCCACCTGGGGGTGTCTTGTACCATAGTCTGCCCTAAAGCAACACGCCTTCTGGCTCTCCAATAGGAGACGGTTCAGGTCTTCCCAGTAAAATGTGTTTGATTGACGTGTTGTACAATGTGGGATGACTATGATGAAGCTGATGAGCAGAGCCAGAAGTTGATGGAACATTTTGTTCAAGCTTTCAAGGGGAAAGAGAATGATCACGGACAATATTAACAGAACAATTAATTATAGAGCAACGTCAATTACTTCTTCAGCCGGAACAACAAAATGAAAACTGAAACTGTTTTACGCCTAATTGGTATTTTAATGCAAGCAGTCAAAGACTATTTCACTGACCCACCCGATTTTTCTTCTTTTCTTTTTTTCAGATGTGTGTAACAATACTGACTTGCCCGAGCTCGAGATCATCAGCCTATTGGAGGAGCAGCTGCCAGTCTACCGGCTGAGGGCGGACACCATCTTCGGCTATGAGCAAGATGATTGGCTGCACACGCCGCTCACCACCCCTGACACCGCCCTCCCACTCACTACCGAACAGATAGAGGAAACCCTCAAGTACTTCTGTAAGTGACTTTACGTTTTAAACGTCTGTGCCCAAAGCCATACTGCTGGGTTTAAACCGATGCTACATCCTGATTCTGCCCTCGGGAGACCTGAAAATCCAAACCGGCTCTAGATGCTCGATTGATTTTAAATAGTGTATGAGAACTATATCACAGACTGGCCACTCACATAGCGGAGCGGTCAGGGTTTTAAAAGGGCACTGAGTTGAATCTCTAATGTCCTTTGCATCCAAGTGTGTAAATGACTAAATAGTTTGGTAAATAACCAAACAATGAACATTATTGTTTCTGTCATACAAGCATGGACTTTAACCAGGTGAAGTAGTTGAGGATTAAAGGTGAGGGGGCTACAATTGCAAGAATGACACTCACCTTGAGACGGTGGAGGTGTAGGGTAACGGTGGGAGGGAGAGACAGTCCACATCACGTGGCAGCCGCCCGCAGTTGCCACAGCAAACACTGCTGTGAGAGAGCGAGAGACCTTCTGGGTCCCTCTCTGTCTCTCTCAGTCTCACCCTCTCTCACGCACATCTCACTCTGTATCACATTCTTTATCACATTAGCTTGTGTTCTATGCCAGTTGGCAAGATTAAGCTTATGTGGGGTATATTGGTTTATGTAGGTGAGGGAGTGTCTGTCTGTCTGTGTTTGCAATTCAAATGCATGTGTGTTCTTGTCCTCAACCTCATGAGCTGTCCGCTCACTAGTCCTTACATGAGGTGATGGTATATAAACATGCTTTAAAACAGATGCACACACACAAGAATGTGAAAAAACTGTTTGTCCGAGTAATTATTCAACTCTGAGTGCATTCCAAGATCTGCTTGCACAGGGTAAGGAAAAAAGGTGAAAAAGCAGTTTCTGCTATAACTAAGTCTAAATATAGCTTTTAGTTGGGGGGGGGGGGGGGGAAGTATGTTAACCTCAACGACCCTATTGTCATCATCACACATGGCTTCAGCAAATGCAAAGGTCACGACACAAAACTAGACAATGTGTGCTTTACAGTGTGTTGTTCAGTCAACAATCACAATGAATCTCTCAGCTTCCTTTTGGGCCAGTACATGTATTCACGGATTTCACGCAGACATTTTTTTCCGCTCTGTGTAATTTGTACTCTTGGTACAATTCACATTTTGAGCAGTGTATACTGTTATGATTTTTTTTGATTTGATTAATGACACTCTAATTTAAACTGGGAGCTGGCCTACGATATGGAAACTTAGGTCGAGAATCACTCAGTATCTTGCGTTGATGCTTTGTTCTGATGAGGTCCTATTTGAGAGCTATGGTGGTGTCACATGCAAGAAAGGTTTTAGGTGATATCTGAACTTTCCTCAATTTCGAGGTATAAGTCTCAACATTTGTGTAAACTGCCATATTTATTTTAACCCATACACATGTGTCCCACTAAACACAAAATCCCTTGGGTCAACTAGGGCAGTGTGAACAGTGCCTGGTGGACACGTTTTGATTTATGTTGAGGTAGAGTGGTCGGACATCTCGAGGTCAAGCGACAACGTGAGCCTCACTGTAAAGTGAACTACCGGGAAAAACCCATGTGACTGGTCTCTGATATTAGATACGACGAAGGCTACGTGTGAACCGTGAAGTGAACGAGCACCTTGACTCTTTAAATATCTCCACATTTGGCAGTGTGCCCTAAGGTTTCTTGAAAGAGACAAGGGTATCATATAGGCCACACACATGCATTGAACGCACATCCGTTCACACACTGTACGCATGACACACACACGTACAGTATATAAATCATTCACAACGTACACACACCCAGCATCACTGGCATCATGGAACAGATGGAAGGGAGAGGGAGAGGAGAGTCAAGCAAACCAATCAGAGGGCAGCATTTTATCCATGTAGCGTGTTGTGATGATGTCACGGCCACATGGCAGGGCGTGTCAGCATACAGAACAGAAGAGTATAGTGCTAGTATTACAACTCAAAATGTATATATATACATTTTTTTTGTGTGTATTGAAGTAATGTTATATACCGATACTGCTTACCGCTCCCTAAATCTATTGTTGAATGTGATGTTGAAATTGTGGTTAATGCAGTCAAGGAGTTGCACAAGCTGTTTCCAAACCCAGGCTTTACTGCTTCTGTTGTAAGTGGCAGAAAACTTAAATGGGCAGTGTATCCTTAGTTAATATTAGCCATTATCGCTTCATAGCTTATAAAACAACATACGTATAAAATATGCATTTCAATTTGTTAATACATTTTCAATCATTTAGGCCTGCCAGACATCTTTAAAGTATGCACAACCCAGGGCTTGGCTGAAGCTAGATTATTAGCTTTTGCTGGCTAGTGGTAGCCATAGTTCTCCTTTAATGCACTATTCAGCACATTTTACCTTTTCAAGCTAATAACATACATAACTGCAATTAACACATTCTCTTATGAACTACAGACATTTTCCAGCCATGTAGGATGCACTGCATGCATGCGTTTGATCATGTGCCGGTTAGGGAAGTGCACGTGAGTGCAATCCTGTCGTTGCATCACTTCTGCCAACGCAACCTTTTGTGTGCTGGCAACGGCTTTCAGCCATGCTGGAGTCAGAGCCTATCGCCATAGCAACCATGCACAAGGACGAGGTAGGGGAGTTAAAAGGGGGAGGGGTTTGTGAAGCAAGCATGCGAAAGGAAGGCAGAGCCAGTCTGTCACCGGTCAGACCCACAGCCAACTCCTATTGGCTGTGTGTGCTTTCTAAACCCGCCCACCCCTCTTAGTCATGAACAGCATCATTTCTACTGCAAAACCCGTGACTGCTGAACTCACCCACCCCCCCCTCTCTCTCTCTCTGACTCTCTACAGTTATTGAGTCACTGTTAGGGATGCGACGGTCCATGTGCGAGGCACTGTGTAGGGTGTTATGAAAGAGCTCACAGCCCTTGATAGCTCAACTGATGTACCGACTGCAACCTCAGAGGAGAGGATTCACTGCTGGGGAAAAAGAAAAGCTGGACCACAATATGAATCACAGACGGATGTGAGGACTGATGAGTTGGACCAACACATTTTTCTGAAGAGCAGAGAAAACACTGGAATGGTTAATGTAACAGCAGATGATGTTGTCTGAGGCCAGCTTGCGTCAGAAGAGGGGAAGGCAAGTGGACAGGTGAACCGACTGTGAGGTTATCGAGGATATCTGCGCCCTGTGACAGCCCATAATGACCTCAATTACAGCGCTGAGTGTGGACGTAGCAGCATCCGTATGTTACCGGGATTAATATGCAGCGTTCACTGCTGTCCAAAGGGTGCCTCGCAAAATAAGGGCATATGCTATGATGGCACCGTTGCACAGTGATGCATGTGGGACAGACCCCACGTCTACCAGCTGGTAGCTGCTAAAGCATGTTGGGATTGGTGAGGTTCCCACAAAGGATCAGCTGGCTAATTGGCGCCACCAGAAGGACGGAGCCCCAGAGAGGTCCGGTGGAAGGGGAGGGGGATGTTCCGACTGCAGTAGGCAGGGATACTGCTGAGTGCCATGTTGGAGCTGGAACCAGCATAGCGCCCATCCAAACCAGTGACCATGAACAGGCGGGGTCAGTCGCACGGGCAGCGGTTCGCCAAGGCGGATTACTACGAGTGTGACTGGTACTATGAGGAGTCCACTGATGGTAAGGGCAAAGACAATGGTTCTTCTTCAGGAGGTGAAACTCCAACAAGGTGTGTGCCTGGTGGAAACGAACTGCAAGGTGTTTAGAGTCTAACTGGAATGATGTGACTCTGCAGGGGCTTGTGGAGATGTTGATTGTCATGGAGCTCTGTTGGAATGGTACTTGCATGTAATATGCTGGTGATTACGACCTCATCAAGTCATCGATGTGACATATACTGACATTGGCATTCCTGTTGTCAAAATGTTTACAAGACCTGAGCTTATTGCCCTTGTAACATTGCTATTTTCAAACTTCAGTTGTACCCTTAATTTACCAGAGCAAGATATACCAAACGTTGCTTCAACACTGGTGTATGAATGTGTCTGATAGATCTATGAAATCAAATGAATACAGAATGCATACGAAACATTGCATATTGCAAACGTACAGCAGCTCAAACTCGCGTATTGTGTGTATGATGCTGGATCTTCCAAAACGTGGTCGTTACCACACTAAGTTACAACACAGTTATACACCTTGCTCTAGGATTTCCCTGCAAGCATAATTGACTCCGATCAAACCTTTCTAGAAATGGGGCGTCCGACGCTTCAGTTGTTTGGTTATAGTGTTTGTTCTGCACATCAGGGACCTTTTGGAGTTGTTTAGATGAGGCTTCATGACCTGTAGTATGTTAAAGCATAGTGGGCGCTTTCTTTATAAGGTTTGTGGTTTATTCATCACGGCATTGGCCCAGGAGCTGGAGGGGAATGTCTGGACAACCGGTTGCTGGTTAAAAGCTTTGAGGTGTCTCTGGGTAACACACCTATCCCAAACTGCTCCAGAGGACCTGGCTATCGCCGTGTGTGTTTGACACCACTTGTTTTAGTCCTGGGGTTCACTCAACATTATATTGCTATGTAGATGTTTGCTTTGTCTTTATTATAGTCAGTCATAATTGACTTTTATTATTTTATTTTATTAATGACTAACAAAGAGTATGTTTTGAGTTGTGAGGTCAATTAATGTCATGTCAACATCACCCCCAGCTGGACAACTTCTTAACTCTATTGGTGCTGTTCATCTTCCCTGTCCCCCGTCTCTCTTCTGCTCAGTGAGTAGGATAAAGGTTTTAGGTGCTGCAACTTTCCCTAATTTTCTCTTAATTTCTTTAATTTTTTCAAATTTATATCATCAGGTGTGTATTGTATTATATCATAGTCATCCTCAATCAAATAAATTTGGGCATTTATTAAATTGATTGTCAGACGGATGGATGAAAATAAGTTTCGGAAATTATTATTAAAATGATCAATAATATATAATATAATGGTCTCCATTATGTATTGGAAGTGTTCAATGGATGAATGATGGATGACTCGGTTACCAGCATGTTGCTTTGACTTTACCAATGATGACGTTACACAATGTTCACTGAGCTATAGAGGAGAGGTGCATTCCTGACCACAGGAAGGAGTTTCATTGGCTGGCTTAATGTTGACATAATCCAACATCTGTGCTGGCCGGGGGCTGCGTTGCCTCTGGGAATCATGTGGATGCCCTAGTGGAGGACAGAGAGGGGAATAGCAGGCAGCTGCTGGCTGGTGTTATTTTGGGATGGTAGGAGATGTGGGAGGGGCAGGGGGGCGCTGGAACTAGGTTGTCATATATTTAGCCCATTGATTTGCATGCTCCTCTAACCCTGCTCATGTCCATAGCGTGTCCACTATTTGTGTATATGTTTTAACTTGTCTACTAAGGAATGTATTACGATGGTACTTATGATACTGTTTGCTGTTATTATGGTATTATTTTCAAGGAGAGGGGGAGGGGCTTTCCAGTGTCCACATGGCCGCTATCAGGAAGCTTAGCTTTCGGCTTAAAAGTAATCCAGAGAAGCCAAAGTAAAGCCACTGACTAGCACCATGGCGATGTTTTAAGGGGTCTTTAATTACTCCCTTCACTGGGCAACGTAGGAAGTCAAAGAGACTGATGTGTAAAGCAATGGCTGAGGGGTTGGGTCACTGTGTCTTGCTTTGTTTGAAGTGTAACCACAACACCATGGCAGGAAAGTCCCTAGTTGGCATCAGTTCTTTTCCAACCAATTACATGAATTGTGTATCGGCTATTGTTGAGGTGTATTATTAGCCCTGCCTGGTCCCATGTGACTGGGTCCTACATAAACAGTAAAGATGTACAGCATACCATATCGCCTTTGCGTTACAGGCATTTCTGTTTCAATCAAACCTTTTTGTGACTTCCTAACGTTATTAAGAGTAACTTCAAGCTAGCCTACTTCTGCACCACCTAAAGACATTACAGTATCTCCCTGCCATAAGGAGTTTTGGACCTTTACCTTTAGCTAGCAACACATGCTCACTGGTCAAACGTTACCGTTATGCTTCATTTGCTCAACTAAAACGCACATGGCTACATTAAATCTGTGGTTTTATTGACACAGTAATGTGATTTTGAACAATAAAGAGAACCACAAAATAGGAAATATAATCAATATAAATCGCTGAAATATAATCGCTGTAGCGAGACACGGCACACATCGCTCACCAAACGACAACAGACTAAGAACCATACACCACAATACTCCATTGTCACGGGCTATGCTTCACCTTTGTCCCCCTCCATGCACTGCATGCTCCTTCCTTCTCTTTGAATCTAACAGGCGTATCACCTGTCCCACCGTCCTCAACGGGCAGTGGTGACGCTGGCCCGAGCCTCGCCCTGAAGGGAGCAGGTGTACACTGTGTACGCTGCCTATCGTGTTTTGACTCATGCTTGTTTTCCGCTCACCTTGTTGCCATAGAGGATTCATCGGACTGTGCCTTTGCCAATACAAATGGGAGGGAAGTGTCTGTGCTTTAGACTCCACCCCCCAGGCACAGGTGTCTGTATAGGTTGGCTCTGCTAACAACTGTTAAAGGTCCTCCCTGGGCTGTACCATGTGGACTTCATTCAGAGGGTGGTGTGAGGGGAATGGACATGGAGTTTTACACACCTTAGGTTAGATCAATAGATAGTTCATTCAAGGGTGTGAATCTTTAATGAATCTGTGAATCTCTCCTTCAGAGTTTCCTTATTTAAAACTAGTTATTAAGTACTTCTCACAATACTGGAGCCTCATTAACAGTTTCCCCCTGTTACCCACATTAGAGTCCATTAGACTGATGTGTGGCCAATCAGCAAAGAGAGTGGGAGGAGCAAAGTGAGTCTGTAGTCTGACATGACCACCACAACGTAAGACGAGAAACACAATACAAACATACACACTGAATGAATCGCAACTTAGCAGAGCTACTTGACCATTTGGATAGACTTGAAAGGAGACACAGGGTGGGGCACAGTATTTGTAAAAGTTGTAGAATGACCTACAAGCCACCTCTTGATGGCTCAAACATACTTGAAACAGACATCCACCCTTGTAAACACACAAACAGCCACAACGGCTGGGACTGGAGTCCTTACGTTGTACCGGCATGCAGTATGGATTAGCTGTTAGCAGCATTGCCAATTAGTTTGCATGACGATGCCCACTTCTCCTGGCACTGAAGACCGCCTGGAGTGCTCTTATGAGGGGGATGAACTGGAAGAAGAGGAGGCAGATGAAGGAGAAGAAGAAGGAGGAGATGAGGAGTATGTTTGTCTGCCCCAAAATGGAAAGACAGAAGAGGAGGAGGAGGAAGAGGAACAAGTTTTGTGCGAAGGTAGCCTGCATGTAAAAAACAAACTTGAGAAATTGCTTCTCATATTCCAGGGATAAGTTGTCTTGCCCTGTTCATTCTGGTCGCACTGCTGCTCTTAAGATATGATTCTGTGTAGGTCACTGTACTGTTATCATCGCTTTTTATTTTGCTGCCGTATGCAGGTCGGTGCTGGCCAGAACATGTGGTTCAAGTGTACACACTTGGAAGATACGGTACACTTACCTGCTTGTTTCACGTGTTCAAACATGGGCTAGGCCTTGTCTTGTCAGCAATGAGGCCAATTGGGTTGCACATGTAAAGTTTAAGGACTAGGATGTGTTAAAACAGTACAGTATTACAGTTACTGAGAGTCCATTGCATTGACATAGGACCGTCAGTGGCACTGTTTGCAAGGAGAAGTATCCTCTCTGTATTATGCGACCCCATATGTCTGAGCACGGCCCTTGGACTTGTTTCTTGTTGGTGTTGCTTAGGAGCCAACAGAGACACCGAGCAGCCTGTAACTCTAAACCTCAGGTTTTATTGGGTATCTTTCAGCTAATGAAAAGCAGGTGAAAAATAAGTTACTTTTCCACGATAAGCGGTCTCAGAGGGGCTTGTTGGAAGTTTACATGTTCATCGCAGTATCGGGTGGCAACAGGGAGACGTGCAGACTTGTGGGCAGCAGACTGAAGAATTTGGTGCTGCACCTCCCTCTATTCTTTATCACCTTCGGGCTGATCAAGAGATTGACAAGGAAGAAAACGGCTTCCTTCTTCCCTCAAAAGATTTAACGTGAGAATTTCAAAATCCAATAATTATTTTAAAACAGCTGTCAGGAAGGAAAAGGGAGATATCAACAGAGCACCTGTTATAATCAACAGTTTTAAACAAAGCCAACCCTTATTCAATTGTTAGAAATTACATTGACCTTGATTTGAGAGAAAATAAACACTTGACGCCTAAAATATCGTCAATTATGAGTTTGGTAAGAATGGAATGAACTCGGTAGCTTGAAAACAGTGTATTAAGCAAGTATAGCTCGCCCATTCTCCAACATCCACATGGCCATTGCCTCCTTGTGCATTCTTCAACACACATGGATGTACGCTCAATTGGACACAGAATAGTCTATGCAACTCCAAGGCTTCCACTTGCTCTTGTTATTTACCTTGAACACAGAATTCCAGACTCAATCAAGAGCTGGCATTCCAATTCACTTTTTGAAAGATGATTATAGTTCTGTCCAAACAGGTGTGGGCCGACGTCCTTATGTCTGTTTATCTTTTATTATCATATTAGCGAAACGATGCATTCATGTGTGTGGATGCACTTCATGCAAAATATGTTGTGGGATAGCGACAAAAAGGCTGATATGCTTGTGTGTTTCCTGTTAATGATCCCTCTGTTTAGTTTCCATGTAAATATATTACACCCCTTAACACACCCAGGAGAGATAAGTGCTGGTGTACATGTGTGTGTGTGGGTGTGGGTGTGGGTGTGCATGTGTGTGTAGGTTGCAAGGCGATAAGCTGTTTAATTTGCCTCTGCATCTTCATCACAACTGTCATGGACACTTTAATAATAACTAACCTTACTCCAAATTGTATTCAGTGTATTTGTCACAAGTAGTCAACACATGTACATGTGGCTTTCAGCAAAGAACTTGACCAAAAAGATCCATCGATTGTTTTGTGTTTTCTATTCTGTTGCAACATGCTGGTATCCCTGAAGGTTCTTAACTCGTCCCCTTGGGTTTTTTGAAGTACCTACCTTCTCGTCTGAGGCTAAGGGATAGGGTTAGGTGAGGCTGTCAAATCGAATTTGAATGTGGGCTTATGGTCACGATAATGAATATGTCGTGACTGAAGGGTTGGCCAATAATTCAAAATAATAAATCCTCTGGTTAGTTTTGTAAAAAAATTATATTGGCCCATTGGAGGCACATGGAGCATACCCTGCAAGGACCTGGAAAATAATAATGATCCAGTTGCTAAAGATTTTAAATTATTCAAAGCGGAAACATTTTGGGTTATCAAAAGTTACAAATCGCCTGTTTCATCTATCTACTATCATCTCTTTAATAGATAACATTGAAATGATTTGCATAGTACAGCTCTGCTTTACATTCTCTCCACCCTGTGTGCTATATATGCCATTTTTTAATAATGTGGCAGAAATAGGGATTCGCAATAGGTTTGAATACTTTTTATTTTACTAGGATATAGCCAGACAGACTGCCTGCCCTTCAACGTACTTTGTTAAAGAAACATCAATTTAATTGCTGGCCTATGATGAATATAGACGGATATTACATAACAGGCAATCTCATGTGGGGCATTATACTGTATTTGCTCTAATAGGCTTATTATAGGTGTGGTTTAAATCACTGGTACTCAGTGCCCTATCTTCTAGAGTTGGCTGTTCCTTAACAGGTGAGTTCAGGTGTGTTTGTGTCCGGGCTTGTAGAGAACATGCATGGGTACAGGGACGCTGCTGGGAATGGTCTTGGTCCCCTATGGCTTGGTTTGTGCCACATGTTGACGCATGAAAACAACTTCATGCATTAAAGATTCGATCGCAAAATGCATTGCTGACCACCAAAATAGTGACGAATATGAAATGCTACCTGTTTCTATGCAGTTTGGATTTTTTTTTTCTTGCATTTACCTCCTAGCATTGTCAAATGTCAGTCTGTGGCCGCTTTTACCTGCCCGTTTTTCTTTATTTTGCCATTGTACATACAGTACATCTAGCAAGAGGGGTGTGTGTGTGTGTTTCTGTGTGTGTGTGTGTGTGTGTGTGTGTGTGTGTGTGTGTGTGTGTGTGTGTGTGTGTGTGTGTGTGTGTGTGTGTGGGTGTCACTTGCCTCAGTTCAACTTTACCAGCCTGTCTTACTAGCAAAGAGAAAGAAAACCTCCAAATCATACATTACCTGGGTATGAATGGTATATGTCTAAATGACATACAATTCAAATCATGCGCATAAATGTTTTTTGATGCTTTGTGTTTTTTAAAAAAAATATATTAATAACATCCTGTATGGTCTCTCTCTCTCTCTCTCTCTCTCTCTCTCTCTCTCTCTCTCTCTCTCTCTCTCTCTCTCTCTCTCTCTCTCTCTCTCCTCTCTCTCTCTCTCTCTCCTCTCTCTCTCTCTCTCTCTCTCTCTCTCTCTCTCTCTCTCTCTCTCTCTCTCTCTCCAGTGTTGTGTGCTGATAGAGTGGGCCAGATGACCAAGACGTATAGCGACATAGACGCCGTCACTAGGCTACTGGAAGAGGTACGTTGGCAAGAAACACACACACACACACGAGAGAAACAAACATGGAGCACAATGTGTTACCATGAGCATAACACTAAAACGACAGATCCGTTTTCTTTACCTTTGTCATTAATTCCTGCTTAAGAGGATATGGTGAGAGGCCATACCCAGCAGACTGTGTTTCACTATGGTTTATAGTTACGTAAAACACGCTGTATGCTGCTCATGGTAGGATGGAGGGCCCAGTGGTGGGGCTACCTGGGGATATGCGATGCCTAGCAAATACTTGCAATGGTGAGAAGTGTTGCTGATTGGATCAGCGAAGGTGATGTTGATTTGGTTCTTGGACTGATTTGCCAGGGTGGAGGAGCAGACTGTCCTCCCAGTAAAACGTTCAGAACAGGTATATATATAAACCTAAAGCTCACAGATGAAAGCCTTTGCATTATTTCAGTATTTTGAATGTTAATAAACTGGGTGTCGGTGGCAGCACTGTTTGGATTTCATCATTTGGAGTTCATCGCCAAAGGGCTCGCCAAAAAAATAAAACTTTGAGATTGCCACTCTGGACACAGGCTGCTCTGTTCAGCTACAATGCTGACCATTTAAAATGACTTGGTCGATAAAACCATATCATAAAACTGAATTTGACATTCAAATGTGTCCCGCGTGATGGCCAGCTACTCCATCTAGACATCCTGATGCATGGTGTCCTTTTAAGGTCAACTTCCCGGATAACCAATCTCATATTTACTCTGACTTTATCCCGCTTCTTTGATCTGTTGATCTTTAATTTAACTGCATGGATGTCGCGGCCCTGCTGTATTCTGTTGTATCCATTGACTAACAGAAACACAGACACACATGCAAATGGAACTAGGACACATGAAACATGATCTGCATCATATCCTAGTACAGCAGTCTCCTTCAGTGGCACTGGGGACTGTGGTGTACGTGACATATCGCTCGTTCCTATTTGTGTTGGAATGAAAGAACTCCTCATGAGACTCGAATTTGGATTCTATATATGTTAACAAACTAATTAGATAACAATGGTTCAAATGCTTCGGGTATTGTAATCCCTGAACACATTGCTTCTGAATTATAATTATCGTGAAATTATTTATATAAAACCATAGAGCACACAATTATAGTGATTCTCAGCTGGTGGGTCGCAACCCAATGGTGGGCTGGACCCATAGGTTGGTTGCGAAGGGATTTTTAGCATAGGTTGGTTAAATCTTAAACCCATGAATGAACTAATATTTCGATGTTAATTCATGTTTCAATGACTTACTATTTCATTGAGTTCACCAACTTTGAAAATATAAATAAATATCATAAAGTTAAAAAATACTATACGATGGAGGAAAACCCTATAGTCATTTTGTACTGCATTGTTAATGTACAGTCCAGTACAACTGGACAGTCTTACCTGGAGCCTTCCTGAGTGTGCTTGGCATACCTGTAATTCGAGCAGAATGCCTCTAGTCTTTTGTCCCAGGACGACAGAAATATTTCCGCAGTCCTTTGTGAGCCCACTGTGAGCTTTAATCACATATCAGTGGGTGTCTTTGTGTTACATATTGTGCTCACATTCAGCCTTGTTTGCTTTAGCGTTGACCAAGCAAAAACGTTGTTTGATAGGTTGATTCCATTCTTTTGGCTCTCTTTCTTCGATCTTGGATCCTTGGAGTTTTTCGTATGCAATAATGTGTTTCACCAGAGATGGCGCTGTGGCTGCGGTTTAATTGCAACGGCAATAATTCACGAATTCCGTTTTGAAGGGAATTCTCCTCATGCTTGTAACTTGCTGTTCCCATAACGCTGACCGGTGTGTTATTTCCCTCTGCCTGTGCAGAAAGAACGAGACCTTGAGCTGGCCGCTCGCATCGGCCAATCGCTGCTGAAGAAGAACAAGACGCTGAGCGACCGCAACGGCGTGTTGGAGGAGCAGGTGGAGCACATCCGAGAGGAGGTAAGCCTGGAACAGCAGCTCTCCACTGGCTCTTATGTAACGCCAGAGCTGTGGCGCTGACGGCAGTGACGCTTAGGGAAGTGATGCCGTTGGCAGGGCTCACCGTTGGTTTAATGGCACTCGACCTCATTGTTGTTGTAGTGTACCGTTCATGACGAGGAGCTGTCATTAAAACACAACACAATGATGAGTAGCAAATGCCACATCATTCTCAATCGTTGACGTACCCTGATCAGAAGAGAGGAATACCTATGTGTAATTGTTTTATTTCTCGCTCTCGCTCTCTCTCTCTCTCCCTGCCCTCTCTCTGTCCCTCGCTCTCTCTCTCTCTCTCCCTGCCCTCTCTCTATTTCTCTGTCTCTCTCTGTCTCTCCCTCTCTCCCCCTCTCTCTGACATGTGTAGGTTTCCCAGCTGCGTCACGATCTCTCCATGAAGGATGAGCTGCTGCAGTTCTACACCAGCGTGGCCGAGGAGAGCGAGGGCGAGTCCACCACCTCCACACCGTAAGACCCACCCTCCCCGCCCCCCACCCCCTCATCACCCCTCTCCCCCACTGGCTCTCCCCCGACTCTCTGCCACGACAGCTCCACACAGAGGGAGGAATATATGATCTAAGAGCATGCCAATGTCCCCTATAGTGTCATTCTAAGAGTACGACCGGGACATGGGAACAGGCTAAAGTGGGGGTGGTTGGCCTACATACTGGCACGAATCAAAATTGGATATTTGGGATTTCACATCAATTTGATTTGTAGACACAATTTGTAGATTGATTAATCTCTGTAATGTTGAGTTGATAGGTATAAGATCCCATGAGAATGATCGGATTTATGTTTATAATACATTTACTGTAATTTTTATGTATTTTAATTATACATTAGCATTAATACAGCAAG